>JABXWE010027552.1:0-18352 GCA_014611495.1 Limonius californicus | reverse complement strand
ACATACGTATTACCAGCATGATTATTGATATTAAAGGTGGATTCATCACTGAATAGCACCTTTTGTCATCTTCTCAAATCAGTTGCTTCTGATCATAATTTGGCCAGTTCTGTGAAATCGGCGCCTCTCTGAGCCAGGCTGGTTATTCTTAAAGTGGCATCAAGTAGCGATGCTTATTTTTGGTAGCCATTCCAGGGTTTATCTTAAAGCTTTCCAATTCCGGCATACTCCCTAATTACACTAGCGATGGTTGATTGATTACAATGCACTTTCTTAGCGATTTCGCGGGTGGAAGTTCCATTATGATGGAAAATGGTTGCGTACCGCGTTTCTTCAGATATATTGATCTGTTTCTTCTGTGACGACATGGTACAACTTTGGTGATATGTCTATCGCAAATAAATGCTAAACTCTGTTCAGTGTATATATAGTTAGAATACAAAAGACATTTTCCATAAAAACGAGTTATATGATACATATATTTTTAAAAGTTGCAAAAACATCAAAACTTACCTCAGTTTACAA
Organism: Limonius californicus; assembly: GCA_014611495.1. Classification (NCBI taxonomy): domain Eukaryota; kingdom Metazoa; phylum Arthropoda; class Insecta; order Coleoptera; family Elateridae; genus Limonius; species Limonius californicus. Next base: position 17,827 of record JABXWE010027552.1, on the reverse strand, counting down.
AAGGCAACCGCAAACTGATTATATTAACTATAAGGGTACGATCAAAATAGTTCCGAGGGTGTACCGATTGTGAACAACGCATGTGTTTCAAGGTCATCCGTGGCTACAATGGGCATCTCTCAACATCCGCAAAACAGTATGAGACGTGACATATCGCAGCCTGTAACAGGATCTGTGTTCAATGCAAGATCTGCAACAGATACTTGTAAAATCCTTTAAAAGCCTCTCGACAATGAAGTAATCAGTCGGCGTTCGCGCTTTAAAATGGATAGAATGCTGTTGGAGGATGAAATTGCCGACCTCCTCAACGTGTCTTTTGAAATAGTTCAAGCGATCCGTACATTTAATTTGAACATGCACAGTGTGGCTGATATTGCACCCGCTCACACAGCGCTCAAAACTCGCGAGTTCAATAATTGTCGCGTCCCAATCCTCATAATCGCCAGATTATGTTATTAATAATGTTAATTTTACGTAGCAGATTATTAATTAAGGGTAAAGCGTTTGAGAAAGCTCAGAAAGAAAAAACACCGTGTTGACGCGATTAGACTTATATTGAACTGTTGAAAAAGTAGAGTGACAGTAATGCATGGTATGACACAAAGCTGTGGTACAAAAAACCAAACATAGATGTCACCATGTGAAGTGAAAGTAAAATATAACAGTGAACTTTTGGTACAAACTTATAATACTTCCACTTAACGAAAGTTCACAAATACTTTATAAACAAAAAAAACATCAAGCACAACTTAAACCTAAACATTTCACAAACTTGGCATTTTTTACATTTTGCAATGGTTTGGTTAGGATATCAGCTACCATTTCATCAGTTGACAAGTATTTTAGGTCAATCTTATTTTCAGATAAAGCATCTCTTAAGAAATGGTACCTTATATCAATGTGCTTTGACCTATCATGAAAAACCGGATTGTTCGCCAGCTTTTGGGCACTTTGGTTATCATTGAATATATCAATACAATCCAATTTTCCTGTAATCTCAAATAAAAGATTTCTCAAGTATATAGCCTCCATAGCTGCCTCGCTTAGGGCCATATACTCAGCTTCGGTTGTCGATAAGGCAACTGTCCGCTGTTTACAGCTTTTCCATGAAATTGAACCCCCAGAAAATTTAAAAACATAGCCAGTGAAAGACTTTCTGTCTTGCTTGTCTGCACCCCAGTCAGCATCTGCAAACCCTGTTAAATATGAATTGTCTTTGCAAAATTTCATGGAAGAGGCTTTATTTCCCTTTAAATACCTAAGCACACGTTTTGCACACTGCCAGTGTAACTTGGTGTAAGAGTTGTTATACTGACTTAGCAGGCTCACAGCATGAGAAATGTCAGGGCGTGTCATGACAGCTAAATACATCAAACTTCCGATAAGTTCCTGGTAAGGAATATTCGGATCACAAGTCTCACCCTCAACCTTATTCAAGTTGATACCGCTATCAAGTGGAGTAGAAACAATCTTACTACCTACCATACTAAAACGTTTCAATAGATCATTTATATACAGTTCTTGATCAATAGTTATGTGATTCTTAACATAGTCTCGCTTAATTCTAACTCCTAAACACTGTTTAGCCTCTCCAAGGTTTTTTATTTTAAATTTACTGTTTAAATGACTCTCAAGAAAACTAATTTCTTTGGAATCGGCTGAAAAGACAAAAAAATCATCAACGTACAGTGCGACTATTGTTAACATATTTACATCATTTTTCTTTATATATAAGCAAGGCTCGAACTTAGATTTCCTATACCCAATACTTGACAAAACTTCGTCAACTTTTTCGTTCCAAGCACGACCAGATTGCTTTAACCCATATACAGCCTTTTTCAACGTATACACTTTGTTTACATTATTTTCTAACATAAAACCCTCAGGTTGTTGCATGTAAACATTTTCTTTCAATTCTCCATTTAAAAAAGCGGTTTTAACATCTAAATGTAAAATCCTCAAATCTAACTTAACAGCCAAACCTATCAACAATCTAAAAGTTGAATGTCTCACTACTGGAGCAAAGGTTTCAACATAATCAACACCCTCTCTCTGAGTGTAACCTTTTGCCACCAATCGAGCCCTATACCTACTTTTATTGTCACTATCACTTTTCACTTTGTGCACCCACTTACACTGCACAACTGTTCCAGCCTCCGGTGGATCAACAAGCTCCCATGTTCCATTCTCATTGAATGAATGGATTTCTTCTAACATGGCCTGCTCCCATTGATTCCCATCTGGCCTCGAAAGTGCCTCCGCTACTGTCCTTGGGAGATCCAAAGTGTCTTGTGCTTCGCCACCACTGCTAGCACCATTGAAATACCTATGTAATATATTCATCAAAGGTCTTCTTCTTGACTTCCCTCCGTGACCTCCTCGGAGCTTCGAGTACTTCTGGGTCATTGGTTGGTTCGTCTGGAACATAATCACTGTCGTCATGAGAGTTAACGAAGTCACCGCACAGAGATTCATTCATGATTGATGAAGATTGCTCATTTTCTACTCCCACTGAATCTGAATCTTCCCTTGCGCTTTCTTCTTGAACTGTATTGGTCTCAGTATGAGGTAATGGAATGCTCGTCTTTTCCATAATAACGACATCACGACTGACTATCACTTTCCTTGTCACCGGATTAAAACATCTATATCCCTTTGTGGTCTCATCATATCCAACGAGGATATGCTTAACTGACTTTTGGTCCCACTTGTGCCGATTGACCTTTGGAACATGTACCATTGCAACGCTCCCATACACTCGAAGATGGCTGACATTTGGTTTCTTACCAGTCCACAGTTCATAAGGAGTTTTTAAAAGCTTTGACGATGCTGATCGATTTTTTAGGTAGCATGCTGTTTTTCAAGCCTCAGCCCATAACGACTTGCTCAGTCCCTCATCAAACAAAAGACACTTCGCCTTCTCAACAAGAGTGCGATTAAAGCGCTCAGCCATTCCATTTTTCTGAGGTGTATGGCTATTTGAGGTCTGATGTATGATGCCAGCATTCTGTAAATACCTGTCACAATCTCTGTTGCAAAATTCGCCTCCATTATCACTTCTCAGCACTTTAATTTTGGCATTCTGCCGATTCTCAACTAAGCTTTTAAAATGTTTGAACTTACCAAATGCCTCATCCTTCGTCTTTAGGAAATAAATGAAACTCATACGACTGTGGTCATCTATCAATGTCAGGAAATACTTGGCTCCGCCCAATGATGCGGTTTCCATGGGACCGCAGATGTCACTGTGTATCACCTCCAGTAGTTGCTGCGCACGACTACCTTCCTTAGGAAAAGGCAAACGGGCTTGCTTGCCTTTACAGCACACCTCACAATTTCCAATCCCAGCCTTACCCTTACACACAAGACCATCTACCAGCTTGGCTGTCTTATTTAGGTAGCTTTCATTTAGGTGGCCTAAACGTTGATGCCAAACACTACTGCTCACTGCCTGGAAATACACTGATTGGTCTTTACAAACATCCAGTTTATAGACATTGTTGTTAAGGCTAGCAGTTGCCACTAAAACATTATCTGGATTGAAAATATCACACCCATTTTCATGAAAACACACCCTATTTCCATTACTTATTAACTGACAAACAGATAAAAGATTTGTTGTCAAACCTGGAACATATTGGACTCCTTTCAGCAATATATTGTGCTCTGTGTCTGTGATTGTTTTTATTTCAACATCACCAGCACATTCTACAGCGATTTTAGATCTGTTGGCCACTACAATCTCCGGCAAGTCAGGATTTCTTTGGTTTTTTAACCACTGTTTACCAGCTGTCAAATGCACACTTGCTCCGCTATCAACATACCAGTCAGTATCTTTGAAGTCTCCTGTAGTAAACACAGCACTAAATCCTCCTTCAGATCTATTATTATTGGGACATTTTTACATAAAATGACCATTCTTCTTACATTTGTAACACACAATATCACTAATGTCCTTTTTATTGCCAAAACAAGGGGATGAACTTGATTGACCTCCAGAACTATCTCGACTCGACGTTGCCACATGGTCACCTCTAGCAGGACCAGCTGATTTTCCCTTGAAATTCGTCCTACCGGCGCCATCTCTGAATGACTTGCGAAAGCCTGGCTTAAAATTTCTGTTCGCTACAAAAGCACCATTGTTGCCATTACTCCCGCCATCTGTCTGCATGTCAAGCAACTTCGTTTTTATTGAATCCGTGGTAACATTGATCCCCGAGTGTTCCACCGCCATAATCATTGGGCCGTACTTCTCAAGAAGACCCGCTAACAGCAGCGACCCCACCCACTCTTCGTCGATCTTGAAACCCGTGCGCCGTAATTTCTGCGAAGTTTCCACAATCTGGTTAATGTATGATTCCATACTATTGTGATTTTCAAGCCTGGCGGATATCAGCGTTCGTAAAAGTCCAATTTTACGCATGAAACCACTGTCATCATATAGCTTTTTTAGATTGGTCCATACATCTATGGCAGTCTTTGAATCCTTTACGTGCGGAAACAAAGATGGGTCGATCGTTAAAACCAACTTGGCCTTTGCTTTTGCAATGATGGTGGTATCAGTTTCGCCACCTTCGATGCATTTGCTTAAGCCCTCGAGCACAAATACATTCTCGACTGCGAAAGCCCATTCATCATAATTCTCACGACCTAAAAGCCTTGGCACACTCGTCAGATAATTGACGGCCATATTTTGCTTTTGTGAGAAACACACGCGACGACGACACGACAAGGAAAACGATTTTACTTTCACTTCCCGAACTACTGATTACCCGAAATTGCGCATTCTGAGCGATCTGGGCCGATAACCTGTTATTAATAATGTTAATTTTACGTAGCAGATTATTAATTAAGGGTAAAGCGTTTGGGAAAGCTCAGAAAGAAAAAACATCGTGTTGACGCGATTAAACTTATATTGAACTGTTGAAAAAGTAGAGTGACAGTAATACATGGTATGACACAAAGCTGTGGTACAAAAAACCAAACATAGATGTCACCATGTGAAGTGAAAGTAAAATATAACAGTGAACTTTTGGTACAAACTTATAACAGATTAGACCCCCTTTGATGAAGTTTAAGCTGAAGGGGTTAATTGGCCCATATTTTCTTCAAGGCGATGAAGGCACTGCTGTTAAATCAACGAAGAGCGCCATAAAGCGATGCTGAATAACTGGCTATCGTCCCAATTAGAAGAACTTTGACTGGGGGGTATGTGATTGCAACAGGACGGGCCACCGCGCACTCTTGCAGACAGGTAGTGGTCAGTTTGGCGATTTAGAATGGCCTGCCAGATCACCAGATGTAACAGCTCTTTATTTTGTTTTATGGGGCTACCTTAAAGAAAAGGCTAGAACATGCAGCAGCTGACTCGAGTCATGCGAAATGTCTTAAAAAGTGCTCAATCGTGCATTGCAGTTGTCTCGGTGCGACCACATTCCAAGTGTATTCTCGACAGCAGGAAGTACAAAATGTCTCAACATTATGCGATATCTGTTTTCCGTAATTGTAGTGTACTCCCATTATTATTGTCAAAATAGTAAGGGTCTGGCACAATTTCTGATGTAACCCGGCAGCAAACCGTCACTTTAAACGGGGGCGATTCGCACTGATGGAAGACTGGCACTTTTTGAGCCCCAAAATCTGGTAATTTGCCTATTTATTACAATGGGGTGCTACGTACGAAGTAAAATTCAATAAGTTTTACCAGTAGTTCCGACGTCAATTTTTCCGTCATGCACAGTAAGACCTCGTTTGGCGCTTCTTCCTTTAATGTTGATTCGATACAACGCGGTCTGTTAGAAGCTTAAAAAAGCTCAAAATTTACTCTGATTCAAGTTACCGCGGTATTTCATTGATTCGTATATGATATGATTATTACCGAATACGAACCAATCAACAAAATGTAGCAATTCGTAGTAGCGCTGTACTTCCTCTAAATCTATGTTTGTTTTCGTGCATCGTGTTCATTAGTAGTGAAGCACTGTCCACGCCGTCAATACAATTTAGTGTGAAGAAGAACCCAAGAACTTGCTACAGATTTCCTTAGTACAAGTTTGGTAACGATGTAACGATCCACCTACGTGGGGACGGTTGCCTGGTTTTAACTCAGAGCTACAAGTTCGTAATAACATGGGGAGAGACTGTAATGGTTATAACAGAATTTAATATATTTAACTGTTACAATAAAGGCAAAAATATATTTGATTCTGAGATTATAAAGCAAATAATAATGCCTGCAAAATCTTGGTCGGTACGCCCCTGGATGGAATCGGAAGTTCGGTTGAATGGACGGCGAAGGCTACGTTCCAGCTGTAGGCCGCGTGTAGGTGTATTCTGTATAAACAAACGAAAATGTTTGCCAACTGGCAGTTAGTTTTAAATGCGTTTAACACAATGTATCCCAAAATCACTAATCGGAATCGGTTTTAGTGTTCACACAGTTATTAGATTAAATATATTTATTAGATTAAATTGTCACCTGGTACGCGTACTGGTTAATTTAATCTGCCTGGGCAGTTGTTTCCGGTTTCCGTGGCTTCGTAATCTCGACGATAATTGAATTTAAATGTTTCGTAGAATATTTTAAAATGAAATATGACCAATCTGGCCTGACCGACTAGAACGTATTGTTAAATTCGTTCGGAAATTCCCAACTACGGGAAGAATGTGAAAATCAAAGGTCAAATTAGCCTGGCCTGATCGGCTTATAAGACCTCTAATCTCTTATTTCACTGGTATGTTAACCTGATTGACACTAACTGACATAACCTGCTGGATATCAATCAAGGTAACCCCAACGGCGAAGTGTTCCACAAAATGAATAAATGCGACACGGTACCTGTACGCGGATTTTATGGAATTCTCCAACGGACTGAGAATATTTTGGCGGCTCAACTTCGGTTTGCTACCTTCCCTGGCAGACTGGTAATTCTATTCTCGGCTGACTTCCTCGCTGAAGTTTTTGACTCATAGTTACCCAAATGTATGCAGGGATCCTGAATATATACTGGTTCCTTTTCTCTACGCGTCTCCTCTGGAGTGTGATGGAACGCGTTGATAAGTGCTTGGGGGAAAACAATTTAGAACTCCACTTGCACTGCTGCAGACGCCTCTTTCAGGAACTAAAGCGACCTAACATTTAAATATCAAATGCTGAAACGGTTAATTCCCGGAAACTTCGTTACGATAGCCGAAATCGTTGCGAATGATCCAAATTTTGAAAGATGTACAGAAGCAAGACGAGGCGTTTTGGATGCAATCTCCTGCTACCGACGTTTGCTTAGCGAGAGAAAAAGAAAACGACAAGTGACACTAGACGACTTCATCGCAAAAAAATCCAGAATTTCAAGAGCAAGGACCTTCATCACAAAAACTAATTTTATATTTTTGTGTGTATATGTTTGTGTTATGTGAGATATATTATTATGCAAATTAATATAAAATACATAACTGAAAATGAAAGTAAAATTAAATTACTTTAGGTCGCATGTTCCCCTTTCCTTATTTACTATGTGTTAAAATGACCTCGTTTCATTTAGCGCTTTCTCGTCTACGACGCTTCCTAGGCGCTAAACGAGGTCTTACTGTATTTCTCAAGCGTCTAATTTTTTAATTTGAAAAATAAAATAATATATGGTAGCGAAACAGTTATTTGATTTTTAAATGATAAAGTGACTTTCTGCCTTCCTGCCTTTGCTATTTCGGTATGGCTTTTCCTGTACATAGATTGCCAAAACATTTTAGTAGGTCAAATATTTAGTTAGTCCTAAAGTAGGTGGTATGTACTTCACCGATCAGCACGTGTATAACCTCAATATTACCATTAAGTAAATGTTGGGAATTGATTATTTTACTTCTGTCCGTTTCTACTAATAAGGCTTGATAGCAGGGCCACGGAAGAACCCCAATGCACCCATAATTCAAGCAAACCACTATTGGATTTTGGAAACCTTATGCTTTTCTCATATGGCACAAATTTGGTGCCATGAAGGTAACCAAGGAAAATTTTAATGAAAAATCCATAAAAATGGATTCGTTGTGTAAAAAAGAGGTTTCCGTGAAGATTGAGATTGATAATTTCCAAGAGTCCGACCCTTCCACTGTCCCATTTTTTTTCTGCGATGTTAAACAAGAAAACTTTTTCGACGAAGCACCTGGTAAATGGATTGTATTTTATGCTCATCAGAAACGTAATTAAATTATATTTCAGAAGTAGCAGATGTTCAATTACAACCTTTAAAGACTGAAGAGCTTTGTGTGAAGGAAGAAATTGTTTCGCATACATCCTTTGAATGTAAAATATGCAAAAAAAACTTGTCCCGCAAATTTGATTTGCTTCGGCACATTAAAACTCATAGTTCAAAAAGACCTTTTATGTGTGAGATATGCAAAAAAACGTTTAAGCAGAAGCACCATTTAGTAGGGCATGTACAAATACACAATGGTAAACAGTTTGAATGCGAAATATGCAATAAGATGTTGTCGGAGAAGAGACAGCTACTTGTTCACATGCGACTACACACAGGAAAACCTTTTAGGTGTGAAGTTTGTAAAAACACGTACTCTACAAGCAAAAGTTTAAATATTCACATGCGCATCCACACTGGGGAGAAACCATATAGTTGTCAAACGTGTACATATAAGTGCTCACGAAGAGGCGACCTACAAAAACATGCGCTGATTCATACTGGAGAGAAACTATTTGAATGTGCAGTTTGCAAATTTAGGTTTTTACATAAAAGTCACTTGAACCGGCATACGAAGTTACACAGTAGAGAAAATTGCTTTAAATGTGAAATGTGTGAAAAAACGTTTACAGAAAATAGAGGCTTGCAGAACCACAAAAAAAGTCACTTTAGACCTTTTACATGTGAACCATGCAGAAAGGGTTTTATAAGTGTAAGATCTTTAAACCGACATATAAAAAGTCATAAACATAAAAGTTATTTAATGTAGTAGAAAGTTACATTGATTTGAATGTAATATATTGGATAATAAAATTAATACATCAGTGTTTTTGTATTTTGTGTACTGTATATTTTTAACACTTGTGTTAACTGTTTACAACAGTGACTTTGTTTTTTATTTATCTTATTCTTAAAATTGAAAAGGATCAGTGCTGCAACTCAGGAGCGTACCCAGGATTTGAACTAAAGGGGGACAACTCGTATTAGTTTCGCGGAAGGGGGGAGTGAAGAACGATTTATTCCAAAATTATTGAAAAACTGTTTTTATTAATCACTAAACGTACTAATGTTACCGCTCTATAATAGGTATCTACTGTCTACAACAGTGTTTCTCAACCTTTCTGGACTACACGCCCACTTTCTCAGGTCTGCTTCTTATTTCGCCCACTTTAATTTTTAACAGCTTAAAATTACATGATAATCCCTAAAATAATGTAGGTTAGGTTTAGGTTAGGCGTTAGTAAGACATAAACAAAGAAATTTGAAAGGAACAAAAGTAAAATAACATTTATTACTTATAATTTTAGCTTAACATACAACAAATAAGATACAGGAAAGTAAAATATTTACTATAATTTTAACTTTAACCTAATATACAAATAATAAGCTACATGAAATTTAAAGTTATAATGACAACCTTCAGGTTGGTGATCTTTGCAAAGTTTAATAATATTTGGTTATAATTTTGAGAGATATCCTGTCTTGCAAATTTTTAGACGTTTTCTTTGTTTAGTTAGCAATTGTGAAATAGCACTGAAACCCCTTTCAATTAAATATGAAGTTAGAAACGTCATAATTAAAACTCTAATTTCCACCCACAACGGCTGAAATGTGTTGCTAATTTTGATCTAAAATTCTTCCAAACTGTTTTGTTCAAATAAAAGTTTTGCTTCAATATTTGCCTGCAAATCTATTAACATTTCTTGGAAATGTGAAGGTACATTATTAGGATCGTTAACAAGGGGAAATTGATTCCTAATACTTGATTTAAACCGTGAGCTAAGCAGTTATGTTAATAATACTGTTGTAAAAATGTTTTAAGTTTTGCGCTGCTTTTATCATGTAAGGGGCAGCGTCGGACAACATCAGTGACATTTTTCACATGGTACACTTCGAGTAAAAAAATTTAACAAATCTTCCTGCACAAATCGGGCAGTTGTTAAGTTATTTGTTTTTTTAAAGTTGTTTGGAAGCTATTAAATATGATTTGTTTAAATGTCTTCATGAAGAATTCCTATTAATAAATGGGCAATGTAACGGCCACATTTGTCCGTACTTTTATCTACGATTATATAAGCAAAATTACTACACACTAATTGTCTAATTTCCGACATTGTTTCATTGTAACAAGAATTTACATAATTTTTTCGTAAGGTGCTTTCGTCGGGTACATTTAGTTTACAAAATTTTTGTAAGAACGATTTTAAATTATCATTATTTAATTTCGATAACGGTATATTAGATGAAATTAATGTTTTACATAACTCCTTATTAAATTCTTCTTGCTCCGATTTTTTGGAACACGTCCCTGAACATTGAGTCATGATTTGCTGAGAACAATTGCTTCGCTTCCATTTTTCACATTTTGCAATACTTATGTGAAGGAGTTTTGGTGTGCTGATCTACCAAGTATTATCTCTCAGTAGACACGACAAATAATTAAATATTAATATAAGAACTTCTGATACTCGTTAAAGACAAAAACAAACACTACCTTCCCTGTCATGACTTTGTTTTAGCTGCGTACATAATAATATGAACATTAAATTATATAAGAAAAAGTATTTAACTTACCAGTTTGTTGCAAGCTCGACAAAATATTTTGTCGCCATCCATTACTAGTTCTGGATATGGTTTAATCCATGAAGCAATCTTGTTCGTTTTACTCATTGTAGTTATATAATATGCATAATATTCACAAGAGATCAACACTATCGGAGTATCGGACACGTTGTAACGACGAGAGAAGATTCTATTATAGGGTTACCCAATGAGAGAAAATGCTTTGCAAACAATAAACAACATGTAGGTATGTATCCCACTCAATATCCACCCTCCATTGATAAACAAGAAACAAGTTATAAAATGGATTAGGTCGGTACTTTAAACTGTCGGGAATTCCAGGCACAGGTCATTAGCTGTCCAGCTGTGAATTGTCGGTCATCTGTGTGCCGGAATTTCATAATCTTGTTTTGACCACTTGACGAAAATTTAATGCACAAGGCCAAAATATGCAAGTTTATACAACTTTTGCAAAAATATGCAGCGAATGCCCAAATACACAATATATGCAATGACTAATTAGCGTTAATTATTTCTTATCAGTGTAATTCGTCCACATAATTGACTATAGTCAAAGATATACAAAAAATACAATTTATGCGCTTCGCATATAATCCGCTCTTTAGTGATTAGCTAGGAGTAGAACCTTTGTCATGTAAAATTACAGTAAATAATATTCCTGTAATGGTAGAAACTGATAGTGGCGTTCCTATTTCAGCGATAAGTTCTAATTGTTATGGTCGTTATTTTAAGAATGTTAAATTGGAGAGTTCTTAATACGGTTTTCCACTTCCTTGTTCCACCAGTAATCAGGCCGCCTTCTTGCGGTTTCTAGTTCCTCCAAATATTCTTTTGCTGCTTCATGTATGCAACACTTGTGGACTCGTCTTGTAGTGTCTTTAATTTATATTTATAGTTATCGTTTATAGGAAGTAGTTCTGCTATTTCGTTTGTATTTGCTTCGGAATACATCCTTTGTACGGAAGGTACATTGTAGGTTGAAGTGTTAGTGTTAGTTCGACGCCTTCACCCCCAACCTGGAGGACCAGGGATTTTTGTTCTGGGGTATCCCTCCCCTAGATAGATTGTTGTCCCCAACTAAGAGATCTATCTTCCCCATTCTTACAATTCCGTTCTTCTGCGTCTTTCCCCGTTGGAGGTTATGATCCTCTCTTCCGCGTTCAGAGCCGTTGACCAGTTTTCATCCTGTAACTCTAGGCAGGGACCCTTACTGGGTGTTATCAGTCGATCCAGCTGACTCCAGGTTTTTAACGAGATTGATACTCCTTTCTCAATCGGGCTTGGGACCGACTTTGGCGGAGTTGTTTTCTATTTCAACAATTTTTTTTTATTATTCATAAAAATGGATGCGAAATGTTTAATAGTACTGCTGCATTTCGCTGGCTTATTTTCGGCAGCCTATCGACTGCTCTAAACTGTTAATGTTTTGTTTTACGATAAGATTAGAACTGAGTTAGCTGCTGCCAACCAGTCTGCAAACTGTTAACTTAGTAAAGGGGATCCGGTACCATTTGATCTTGAAAATAGAAACAAAAAAATGCATGCAAGCAACGTTATAGCTCGTAGATGAAAACAATTCTAAAAAAATTGATTACATGAACTGAAGTTATGATTAATATAAACGATGTTTTTCCTATGTAGTCGTGTACGTCCGGTCCGTTCTTCGCAAAAGGGATATCAATACCCGAGTGTTAACATTATCCTTGATTCAATTAAGCGGCGTGTACTGTATGTACACAAATACAATTCAAATAAATGCGGTCAAAAAGAGATTTAATTATTATTTGCTAAAAAAATCTGATTAATAATGACAACAGTAAGTTATACTCAATATTACTGGCTAATATTTCTGGGGTAAGTCTTTTAAATAGCAAACGGTTAAAAATTTTAATATATGGTGTGACGCCTAGTTATACGACGGCGAAAACAAAACGGTTTTAAACACACAAACGCAAAATATCAATTCCTAAGCAAGGTCCCAGTATCAAGGACAAGGGTTCGACTAGCTACAGTCGAAGAAGGGTGGTTCGATATAAGCCCAGGCGCCACCTGTTTAAAAAAAAACTCTTTCCTCCTTGAAGATGACTTTGGATAAACAGGAATCTTCCTGGATGCGAACTTACCTTGCTTTATAATATTAAACTTATCCTCCAAGACAGAATAAAACACAGTTATGATTGACAGAATTTCCAATATAATGGTAAAAAAAAATAAATTACTCAATACAAACGTATATATGTATGAAGCATACACAATACAAAAAAAATCCCAAATGTTTATATGTATATAAATTCACATTCATTAACCAAAATAAACGGACCACAGTACGTTATTTCTCTGATTTAACTTTTTAATCCAGAGCGGAACCCAAAATCTCTAGGGAAAACAATAATGCGTAGATCAGTATTAACTAGAAGCTTAATTCACTTCAGAAATACTACACAAACCTCCGATTTCACGTCTAGAGTCGAATATTCGAGCCTCGCATACACAAAAGTAGATTAATTACCCAAAATGAATGGTATATGCGCACGGATAAATTTATGCAAAATTCCCCCTTTTTGTATGAACTTTGAATCAGAAAATAATATCTCGTACCCTGCAGACTATTTAACAAGTTCTCAAAATACAAAAGTGATTTAAATGTGAACAAAATTGTTTCCAAATAAAATATTTAACTAAATACAAAATTTGTTGTCGAGTATTCTTATATTTCAATACAAATATTTCTACGCAATTAAATAAGTTGTAGATATTCGCCTTGATAATACTGGAAATTCCAAGGGCTTATCCACCTAACGCAGGTAAAATAAAAAGTTTACTAACAGACCTTGTGGAGTTTTCTTTTACACCTGGTCTCGTTGTACGCCCATCTGCGCTGACAATCTCTGCACTGGCATTTCTAGCCTGGAAATTATCTCCCACGTAGTTATAATTGCGATCTGGATCCGGATTCTTTTCCTTCCACACTTCCGGCTGTTATCTAATTGCCTAATTAAATTCAACTGTCTTAGAAAAGCAACAAGTGGAATAGAACCTTCTAAGCTTACCATTAGATGTAAAATTGGCATAAGAAAACTCTTCAAGAGTGCACTAAATTAGGATTACTCCTTGGGAACAATTTACTACCACACTACTGTGTTTAAACTTCCCCTAATAACTTCACAAATTCACAAAATGGAATATCATCCGAGTCGTAACGACCTTAATTAAAAATTCAAGTCTGCACTTCTTGAAAGTTGAAAGCGTTCTTCTCGTTTCAATTGACTGCGGTCTCAAAACCGAAAATCGAAATGCGCGATCGATGCGCATACCACAAAAATGAGAACAAAATTATTTGAATCGAACTCGAAGTATGTCGTCCAAACGTTGAAAAGGGAAACACTCCTGATATACACTATGCGTCAGAAATCACACTTTACCATGGTTTAGCAGGAAATCACTTCATTGCATATAAATCCCGACTTTAGTCATCACGAATGCACATATATTGACAATAAAGGATTGGAAACCCTGTCATTTGACCTCTGATAAGATATAAACAGTAATGCTGACCTATATTAATTTACTGTTTATTGCTTCACACTCGATATAGTACAGGGCTTGCCAAATTTTGGAAAACGGTTATTTTGCGCTACCCACTCGCTTGTAATGTGTTTTTTGAAAGGAATCAGGGTTGAATAAAAAATATTGCGCTTACTTTTAAATTTGTAACTGAATAGACTTAATTAAGGGAGTAGGAGTCACAGAAACTGTGCTACTAAATATCGATTTATTTGTTAATTGTTTGCTGCCTTACTTCGTTGAAATTCATACTTTATATATTAATAATAATAAAAGGCAATTTCAACAGGTATTTATTTTTATTTTGGCTTTATACGTATTTCGACATACAATATGTCATTATCAAAAGCATTTAATGAAGTAAACATTTGTAGTTGCTTGGGTAACAGCACACTGGATCTTGGTTTCGGGCTTGGTTCAGGTCTTCTATTCCAAAACTTCCAATAGCGGAGAATTTATGAGCTCAATTTGCCCATTCATTAAAGGTGTGTTTGTTAAAGTGTGTTTGTGAATTTGAAAGGCCTCGAGTATATCCAATTTACGTTTATCATCACAGAAGTGTAAAAATGTTATTATATTATTTGATGTCAATGCATGATTGTGTTCTAATAAGTGTTTAGCGTAGTTAGATTTTTCTGGGTGTTTATATTTGCTCGAGCGAATTTATTTTTTGTATAGCCGTTTTTGGTTTTTGTATGCCTCCCAGTCACCAGTAATTCTAGTTCGATTTGCTTTATTGAAGAGTTTGCCAAACTTTGAATTCATCCTGTCGAGTTTCCTGCACCACCAAGAGGTACGGCTCGCCCTGGATGCCCTCAGGGGCACGATGATTCATAGGATTGTAGGATTGAGTTCTGCAGAGACTCTTGTATTAATGCAACAATGTCCTGCTGACTAGGGAGATGTCTGCGTAGAGTATAACAGCAGCAAATCGACAGTGTCGCAAGTTGAATAATGTTCAGTCCAGGCAACATGACATGGGGTCAACAAAATTTAGTCGGACCCAGTGTCCGACCCGGACTCCATTCGCACCTCCATCAGCATCCTCTTCTCATCACAGACGGGGTCCATGGGTGTGAAGAGTTGTGGGGGCTCCTCTTTGGATGACTGCTCTGGTAGCGGCAGCGCTCCTATTGGTGTTGAAGGGGCGTTCGAAGATGCACCCTGTCCTGCAACAGAGGCGAATTGAAGGATATCGGTGGACGCACCCTGACCTGAAGTTTGATTTTCGGAGACTGAAGATGCTTCTCCAGATCTCTGAATTTTTACATTTAGGTGGTAAATTGGTAGTGCAGTTTAACACCACTGCTTTTCGCGGCTGTCTTCGCTTCTCTGTTTAAGCCGAAAATCTGGAGTCTGCCAGGTGGCTTTTTCCTCTCGGCGGTATGGAAGAGGGGCCAGTCCCCAACGCCTATCCCGGGGTTTTGCACTGCCAGGCGTCGAAAGACAGTCTCCGTAGGTTCGGGTTTCCCCGGGAGCCACAGAGCTTGCTTCGCAAACCTAGGGAGCCGATCCACCTGAACGACGCTGAAGCGAGCACCCTCCCACAAAGTAGGCAGGGTAGTAACTGCCTCTGTCAGCCATTTCAAGGACTCATCATCCTCGCAGGTGATTCGAAGAATCTCCCCCAAATACTGCCATCCCCTAAAAGTGGGTGCAGTTTGGTCTTCAGCTAGGGCTAACATGAGGTTGTCCAGAGCCACTAGCAACTGAGCTTTCATTAGGTCCGCTTGGAGCTGAATAATATTTCCGAGGGGGTTCCTTAGATCCACGATGGCCACGCGGACGTACCTGGTAAAGACCTCTTTGTAGCCTGACTTGACCTTGTTCTTCGTATTAGAGGTGGAGGGCGTGCTTCCATCCGATCTATTCGTCTTGCTTGTGAAAGGTGTAGAACCAGCCTCCTTGGGATTAGCTCTGGCAGCTACTCCCTTTGTAGCGGTTGAGGAGGCCCCACGCCCCTTTCCACTTCTTCTGTCTACTTTGCCTGAACCTGCCGCTTTAAGGTTAGCTTCAAAGGGCCAGCTCTTGCGTGGACGTAGAGGCAGCAGCCAGTAGCACCGGAGTTCTCTGCAGCTAGGCGAGCCTTCCTTTTGCGTTTTTGTTCGAAGCCAAAGATTATCTTTCTCTTTGAAAGAGTCTGTTCCTCCTTTTGTTTTTACTGCTGCTGCTGTTGCGGTTTCCACTGTTGTGTGGGTTCAGGAGTATCCAATGATGCACCCTGTACGGTTTCTGGCTTGGAATCCATGCTGAAACAAAAATGCATCTCCCTAACTCCCCACCCACCACGGAGCCCAACAAGGGGACGCCGAACTTCGGCGCCAAGGATACTAAAAGAGGTATAGCTTCCATAGATGAGTTGGACACGAGTAGGCACCTCCAGGAGAACCCTAGGAAATCAGAAACCAGAACACCTAGGGACCCACTGCATGCCCCTTCACCCCCAAGAAGCTCACCCTACGGGCAGTCTGACCCGACGATACAGCCAATTGATCGAGGTGGGTTAGTCTCGACCTCCCATCTAAGTGAAATGAGCGCCAAAGAGATGTGTTACTGCACTCCAGGAAACCCTAACCGTCCCAGAGGTAGCTCAACCACCAGGATCCCTTCATCCAAGCGACACGAGGCGCCTCGCACGGCACAAACACGAGGGTAACCTGAACCCTGTGAAGTTCATTGAGCGGCCACAACTCAATGAAAAGGGGGGATGGTCCGCGGTGGCAGCGTTTGTTCTACCACATAAGAGTTTAAACCCGGAATATCCCTACTAGCTGCCACTAACCTTAGTCCGGAGGATTTTGGCTGTTCTCCGATCCGCCACCCGGAGACGCGCTCGGTAGGTGTTCAAATCCCCGAGCCAAGTGGCATTTGGTTTTTCTTAAGCATAGGTGCTTGAAGACCAACATATTTCCCTGCCATCGCCAGTGCAAACACCAACACAGTTTTTCCAACAACAACTATTTGTTACAGGCTAATTTCTGATTGCTAAACTCTTTCAATTTTTTCATAAAGAAATTAAAGATTTACTTTTATGATCTGTATGCTTTGTTTGCAAATGCCTTTTTAGTTTATTTAGTTTTATATTGTCAGCTGCCAAAATATTTAAATATATTACATACTGTGGTCACTCTTCGCCATTAACGACTGTATTTATAAATTCAAAATTCAAATACGCATTACAATATTTCCCAGATTTTGCTTTGGGAGCGCTGGCAGCTTCTATATCTGCAAAGGAAGATGTACTTGTACGCTCAAAATTACGCTGAAACCTAATTAAATATTTTTCCATACTTGAAAAAGATTTCTACAAACTTTTAACCACTCAGGTGCAACAGAACACAAACAAAATACTATGAGTCTACTCGCTGCTACGCCTACTATTAAACTAACCTAACTCTACATGCATCCTGGTTTTATACATCCTGCCACAATAATTGTTGGACCATTCTAAAGCGCTAGGGGAAGTTCAAGATTCCGTCTTGCTCGAAAGGGGG
>JABXWE010027550.1:0-11414 GCA_014611495.1 Limonius californicus | reverse complement strand
AATGATTAAATGAATACACAATTATTGCAATAGAATATTGTATGTTGAATCAACTTACAGGATGTTACGGGCCAAACGAGCTTTTACGTCGACCCGCAACAGGAAAGATGGAAGTACTTTCAGCTTAACGCAGACGGGTAGGGGTGGTTCACAAAAAAACGCTTAAGGGAGGGAAATCGAACGTAGTTGTGTACAAAGTAGGTCAAAATTAGCGGGCGCCACCCTCCAAATCACAGTTGATTGCAGGTTCTCGTGGAAGGCCAAGAAGCCTGTAGCTTACGGAAATCGGACTCACCTTTATTGTGCCTCCTCCTGTATATAAAGCTCACAAAGTTCATACACACAATAAAATATACCAGAATAGAAGGTCGTGCTACGGTTTAACTGCATCTAAATCTATTGAGTAAAATGGCTTGTGGTATTTATTTTACTAACCACACAGATATGCGCAGCCCGTGACGTTCGAGTTTACATAAATTAATTACACTTTAACCTTAACGAATCGTGAAACGCTGGGCAACTGAAGGTTGCTTTACATTTAATATTACAAGGGAATTAAACTGTTCTATTTCTTAGTTATTAACGAAACACTGGTAAACAGTGGAAAAGAACCATTGTATAGTACATTGGCAAGTTTTACCTTAGTTTTCTTCGGTATGAAATAGAGAGAGGCACAATTGGGGTTTTCGGGAAGCAACTAAAATTCGCAGGCACGCCCATGAAGACTGAATCACGGTGTAGACAACGTTACGGGCCAAGACTTTCTTTGAAGAAAAAAAGAAAGACGAGAACTTCCGGAGCCAAAACTGTACGGGATTATCAGTTGCAACGGCTCAATGGAGACTGTCACGGTGTTGAAGGCTTGAATCCGACACAAGTCGAGAAAACAATTTCACTGAATTGTCTTTACAAGAAGCTGACACTCTGCTAATGTTTTTAATCCGACACAAGTCGAGAATTATTTTGCCATAGGTTAGAAACAACACGATTTCTTAATTTAGCAGAGGCGCTGCCATAAAACTCCAATTCCAAAAACCACCAGCGTTCACCTTCAGAAGCTTGCGCTGACTCTTGCCTGGTCTTATTTGTCGTCGGCGCTGAGATGTTAACGAGCAACCGGGTCGAGCGAAGATGTTCAATCGACTGACGAGAAAACGCAACGCGAATCTCAAACAGCTGGAAGATTTCACCATATCACGAAATATGGTTCACGAATTCTAGAACAATTAACACGTGGAACTTCCTCAAGGGCAGGCAACTCCCGGCAAACAAAGGATTCTAGGAACTGTTTTCGGTCGGCACAAGCAGACTTAACATGCACGACAGGCGTTCCCCTTTCGGAAGCTTCGCAAAAGTGACCTCCCATAAATTTAATCTTTGAAAAATAATAAAATAGCAATCAACTTAAGACGCCAATTAAAATACAGCTTTAATTCATATGAAGCGGCAAATCAAACGAACATAACAAGGAACTATTTAAAACTATGTAGAAAACAACGTTACGTTAATGCAACTATTTTAAAAGCTATCAAAAAAAGTGATCTGATAAGTGTAACTTCAGAGAGCTGTAACTCCGTAATGAATCCTCTTAGAAACCACGTGCATTGGGATTTCTTTTAAAAGTTTGTCAGTGAAATTTTTTAGCACCTTGTATAATTACAGGCAATTTTCGATTCCATTGCCCTTACTTGTAGACGGCTACAGGTAAGCAAATTTTCTCTAGGACATTGTATTCAATAAAAGTTCTACACTTAAACTTACCACACAATGATTGATTCTCTGTACAGAAAATGATTTAGAACACGTATACAAAATAAAATGGGAAAATCTAATTGTTTTAAATAACTTGACACCATTTCTTTAATTTAATAGTTAGCTGTGAGATCTTAATATTCACATTACGACTGTACTTTTGTCTAAATCAGTCGGGATATTCTATTTCAATAGCATATCAACTGATAGATAGTTAAATAATTCGCCGGCATTCTTCAAGTAAGTACTGTTGACGAAGAAATATTCATTTTATAACGAATTTGATGAATCGCCTGGCTTCTTAAATGACCGATTTGAATATTTCGCTGTCACATAGCGCTATTAAATAAGAATGATGACCTATGCTTGATAAATGATTTCTATAGAATGTTGCCACTTCTTTGCAAATACGCTTTCTCTTACGAATCTCTTCAGAACAGTACCCTTATTACTTCTTTTATGTAAATGTGCTTTCTGCAGCAATTTTACTCCATGGAAAGCAGATTAAACTTGCGAATAAATATAGTGAAGGAGATTGTTAAAGGAAACAACAAAACTTCAGGTCGTTACAGTTACAACAAAATTTTAATTAGCTAATGTATATGCAAATACATATAAAATAAAAATAATTCAGCCTTTAATACCTAAAGTTCTAAAAGTTAGTTGGAGTATGGTAACGATTCGCTTAATTAGTATGTTTTCCTTGTTGTTAAACAGTATTTTTACCGTAAAATCAATAATATAAAGATGAATTCATTTTAGAAAGGCTAGATCCTTAGCTTTTTTGTGTTCTTTGAAGTGACAAAGTGTAACATACACAATATATACAGGGTTTCCAAGAGTCTCTAAACTATAGACAAAATACAGGATAAATTACATGTGCGCAGATTTTGTTTCCAAGAAAATGTATTCAAGAATGTAAACTGAATTTTTCTTATGAATTATTATTAGTGGCGCCAATGTGGTGCAGTGGTTACATCACTGGGATTCTGTGCGAAAGCCCGAGAGTTCAAATCCCCGACTCAATGTCTACCCAGTCGCTTTAAATAATTGGGTACCTGCGTTCAAATGAACAAGGGGGATAATATGGTTGTCGACAGCACGAGACCCACCACATCAGAACGTGTCATGAATGCGGCCGTGTGCGAGAGCACGAGTGCAGGTGCTCTGAATTGCCATCAAACTCCTTCATGAGGTGTAGAGCGTCATTGTTGTTATTATTTGTTCCAATAACTCCAGAGGTAAAGTATATTTAACCTGAAAATCAGACAACATTTCCTGAGGTTTCTGCAGTGCAGCGGTTAATCCCTGGTTGTGGTCCTTGTTTCACGATCTTCTTCGTGTACTTCTCATTCCGGTCAAATAACAGGTAACATTGTGTGGGATATTGTGAATTTTATCCTTTAGCTAATGAATTTTCTGAATATTAATCGGTTGCACAGCGGACGCCGGTCATACGGTATTCGTAGTCCAGCACAATCCGCGCTGGATGGGTGGACCAATTCAGTGGCATATGCAACCGGTCATGCTACGTAAAACTATCGGTCGCGGTTGTCATACGAACATCTTTGACAATCGTAAACCATGTAGCGGAACTTCTCTTCTCTGATTGAGGGGTTAGGCTAGCCTCCTGTCCAGCATACGTGCAAAGAGGGCTCATAGAACATACTCCATTGTAGGTAGTTAACAGGCCACTGGCCTATAATAATAACAAATAGAAGAAAAAGCTTATAAATTAATTAGACAAATACCTATTTGATGGATGCATTATAATTAAAGTTTGGCTATAAAATGCTACGACTGATGTAATATCCCCGGCCTGGTGCCCGGTAAACTCAGAGCCAAGGCTCACTGGGAATAAAATTATTTATAGGCTCAACAGTTTTATTCCTATTTATACAGTCGTAACTTAAATTAAGATACTAGATTTTTAAATATAAATATATACAAGAATAACTGAAATTAAGATACTGGGTTTTTAAAATATAAATATATACAATAATAACTGAAACCGGTATTCTAATGTAATCCCAAATCGGCTTTAGTTCGGTCCTGTAATGGAGACGATCGAGTGGAGTGCGGGGATCGTGGTTTCACACCTGGCTCGGCTCGATTAGTAAAATTTACCGCTGGCTAAACAAGCAAATAACATTGATTCTTGCAGTGGAAGGTAACCGGAATTACTCGCAGCAACTGGATTTTAACAGCTTCCTTGACCTCGTGCCATCGGTCAACTTGTAATAAATGAAATTCGTTCAGGTTACCTATAACTAGAATAAAATAAGTGATGCGAATTATCTCGGCGGTGCAGTGAACGGCTTTAGTTTTTTTCGCCGGTCTATCGCAGCGTGTTGTTGAATGTTTTCGCAAGAATTGCGGTTTGCTCAAAATTCAAGTAAAGCAAGAACCAAACGAAAACACGGGTTGCCCCAGGCTAACTAAATCGTACCGCGATATGCGTAGTAAATTCTTTAAACTTCTCTTGATACGGTGTTTTTCCAGGTTAGGTGAAAATAGGTAAATACGTTTAAATGCTCTGGAGAAAATTAATTGCAGGATAACACGTCAAAACGCGGGTTTCCCCAGGTTAAATCAGCGTTGGACGGATAAATCAACCACAGGGTAACACCTCAAGAACGCGGGCTTCCCCAGGTTAAATCAGTGTTGCACGGAAATTAAATACAAGGAAACACTTTCAAGAACGCGGGTTCCCCCAGGTAAAATCAGTGTTAAATGGACTCCTAGGACTTGTAGGTATTACGGTGGGCTGGGTTTTATTGAAAAGATTCGGTTAATGTTCTCGGTTACTGGGCTGGTTTCCGGATTGGATTCTGGACTGGTTCTAGAGCTGGACTTCCTTCTCCAGACTTTGACTCAGAAGTTACGGGTTCTGGACTGGTTTCCGGACTGGTTTCTGGACTGGTTTCTGGACTAGTTTCCGGACTGTGGTCTGGACTGGTTTCCGGACCGGTTTCTGGACTGGACTTCCTTCTCCAGGCTTCGGCTCCGATGTTCATGATTTTTCCTCGGGAAGTGCTTTTATATGGCCGGTCCAGTTGTCCTCGGTCGGGTTGGCGTCGACAGTAGAGAGTGGGGCCTTCGTTGGAGTGCGACTCCTAGCTCCACCAGCGCCTTTCCAATGACACAATGCGGAAAATTTCTGCACAAATTTTAAAAAACGCGTTCTGGCCGGGAACTTCATTACACTGATATAAAAATTAAATGAACTACAACTAAAATGTTAAATTCCTGCATGGAATCAAAAACTGTTGCTACAACACAGTTGCCTTATTCACTGCTGAACAAGAAAATTAAACACGTAAACACCTATTCTGGTATAGTAATCGGCTGAAGAGATGACATAAGACAGGAAGATGGCCTAATACGTCCTTTGCCTATTTCACACAAGAATTCCAGAATTACTATTCCGCATAAAACATTTCTTCCTCATTGAGAATATGCTACTAAATTGTAGTACGAAATAATGCAACAGTGATAAAGCCAGCACGATTATATTTGATTCATTGAACGATGTCTAAAAATAACTAAGATTTTATGCTTATGTTACTCATTGAAGCATTTATAGAAGATCTATCACCCACAGAAGCCACGGATTATTACCTCTGGAAAACAACGAAACAATTAAAACAAATAGAAAGGTCTTCTCCACCAATCTGAAATCCGTAGGACAGCTGGACAAGAAGTTACTAGAATAAGGCAAGTGTTTTTGCTGAATACTTAACAACAGTTTTCCAATCAGACCCTTCAGAGAATGAACCCCAAGGAGAAAATAACCTCACCCAAACATTATTCCAGCCGTACCAACTTGAACCGCCAGAGAAAAGATTCAAAGCCACAGAATTTCGCGAAGTCATTAATACCCTCAACCCTGAAAAGGCTATGATCTAATAAACGGCAAAATTCTCAAAGAGCTACCTGTAACTGGTACACAATACCTAAACCAGCCATTCAATGCAGTCTTACAAACCGGTTATTTCCCATCCCAATGAAAAGTGTCTCAGATAATACTTATCATAAAACCAGGTAAACCCCCCAACGATCCAAAGTCTTATCGGCCAATAAGCCTCTTACCTGTAGTGCCTAAAGTTTTTGAAAAGTTCCTATTACAAAGATTAATTCCAGTTATCGATGAGAATGAGTTAATATCGTCTCACCCGTTTGGCTTCCGAAAGCACTCTACATTGAACAAATTCATCCAGCAGTGCAAGGAATTAACCAAGCTTTTGAAGACAAGCTCTACTGCTCTGCAGCATTCATCGATATTTCTGCAGCGTTCGACAAAGTATGGCATACGGGACTCCTATGTAAGCTACGAACACTCCTCCCCATGAACTACTTTCTAATCCTGTAGTCCTACCTCCTTAACCGGCACTTTCTGGTCAAGTACGAAACAGAATACACAAATCTCTTCCCGATTAATGCTGGAGTACCCCAAGGCACTGTCCTTGGACCACTGCTCTATCTCTTATACACTGCAAACCTTCCAACCTTGCTGGAAATCACAGCAGCTACATTCGCGGACGATACCGCAATCCTGGCCGCCGACAGAGACTCAACCATAGCCTTACAAAAATTACAAGCCAACCTAACCGCTGTAGAAAAATGGTTAGCAAACTGGAGAATTAAAGCCAATGAGTATATGTCAACCCACGTAACATTTACCATGCGCAGAGGGACCTACCCTCCGGTACAGATAAAGAACAACCCTCTACCCCAAAAAGAAGAAGTCAAGTACCTTGGGTTATACCTTGACAGGAGACTCACGTGGAGTAAGCATATCTTCACAAAATGCAAACAGCTGGGACTAACTTATCTAAGATGTACTGGCTACTGGGACGCAAATCCAAGCTGTCAACAGCCAACAAACTCCTCATATATGACGCAATACTTAAACTCGTATGGAGTTACGGTATCCAATTCTGAGGTACATCTGCTAACTCCAATATTGAAATCCTTGAACGCTTTCAATCAAAAATTTTTCGTAAGCACGTAAAACAGAAGAGAGCGAAGACCAACAATGGGGTGCTGAGTCTGTTAACGACGATAACGATGTTGGACAACCTTGACACCTATATTATTTGTACTACACAAGATTATTTGCATGATATAGCAATAAAAAAATTCTAAATCTACTATTTGCAACCCCAGCACCGAATAGAAGCAGTCTATTCTATGAAAGTATGTTCAAAACCCTTTCTTGTGCATTTCATTTCTTAGAGAGCACTTTCCACCCCCCTGACTAAATTTAGGTATCGCTTTTAAATTCCTTTGTAATCAAGTTATATTAGGTTCTGTAAAATTGATTAAAGCTGACGTTTCGCTAACCGTTGCAACTAGCAGAGCGTTTCCTGAAATTGTTTATAGTAAATAGCAGTATCTAGAAACTCGACATGATGATCTTACCAGCAATTTTGCACTGTAGATGTAGGACAAGGACGAACAAAATAATAGATAATTTATTAAATATTACGAGACAATGGAAAGCTTCTATTATTCTTGCAGCGGAATCATTAATTTCCACGTTTTTCCGCACTTGTTTTTGTCTCTGAACGGTTCTTCGGAGTTTCTTAAAATTGCGTATAGTCAACGGCAGTATTTGGAAAATCTACGCGATGTTCTTACAAGCACTTTTGTACTGCAGATATAGGTAGACACGAATAAAATAATAGACAATTTATTAGTAGGAGATGATGGAAATTTCCTATTATTTGTCCAGCAGCATCTCCAATTTCCGCAATGATTTGCAACTAGTTTTCAGTTTCACTAAACGGTTTCACACAGATTTCTGTTTCCTTAAAATTGCTTATAGTCAACAGCAAAATCTGGAAATTTGATACGATATTCTTACAAGCAGTTTTATACTGCAAATGTATACAAGTACAAATGGAATACTCATTAAATAATTTGTTATTACGCATCTTGTATGCATGAAACTTGTTTTCACTCTCACTAACCTGTTTTACACACCAATTCAAGGCTTCTTGAAATTGCTTATAGTCAACGGCAGCATCCGGAAACTGGTCGCGATGTTCTTACAAGCAGTTTTATACTGCAAATTTATAGAAGTACAAATGGAATACTCATTAGATAATTTCTTTTTGCGCAGCTTGTACACATGAAACTTGTTTTCACTATCACTAAACGGTTTTACACACCAGTTCAAGCTTCTTAAAATTGCTTATAGTCAACGGCAGCATCCGGAAACTGGACCCGATGTTCTTACAAGCACTTTTGTATTGCAGATGTAGATAGAAGCTCAGATAAAATAAAATCATTATGATTTGTAATCTACTAAAACACAACCGTTGACCGTTAGTTGTCAACCGATGGAGGAATCGACATCCGAAGAGGTTTTACTGTTATCAAAATTTACTTCTTTTGAAACTTGTATTTTAGAGGGTAATCGAATTTTGAGAAGTCTTTTACTAGAAATAATACTCAGTTAGTAGATATTTGTATTATGAACTTGAAAACTAAAGAGTAAGTAACAATTTTGTCACAGAATGGTACTACAATTATACTGTGTGTAATTTTATTTTTGTATTATTTATCGATTACTGCGACCTTATCTGTCAAAAAAAATAATAAATTATACTTGAAAAAACTGTATCTATGACACTTTACGATACATAAACAAAATATTCTCTTAGCGTTTTGCATTTATATCTACGTCAAAATTAGCTAAATATATCTTCAAAAGTAACACTTGTTTTTGTAGAAGCTGAAATACTGAATGCATTTTGAATTAATAACAGCTCTGAAAAGGAATTTGTGAATCCTGTTTTGCTAACCACACCCTGTCGCTGTCAGATACAATCGAAGATTTGAATCCTCAAGAGATATAAGCCCCGGTATTACCCTCCGCAAATGTTTCTTCATTGTACAATATCTAGTAGTTATTATACCCGTTTGCTCAGACAGTTACTAAACGTAAGCCTAGCAAATAATCTTCGTTGTCATAACAACAGGGTGCAATGGAGAATCTCGACTAATATCCTGCTCGCTCGATACTCTACGTTCTGCTCCCAGAGGAGACTGGAATTAAGGTGGACGAATGGTCAAGTAATTGGGACCATTTGTTTTACTGGGGATGCTGGAGAAAGCGTCGTTATTGCTCTTATTTTTTCTCATTACTGCTTCGCGGCCGCGAGTTCCCTAAAATGTCGTAATATTAAAGAGAAAATAATCCGACCTTAATGAAAAGCATAAAATTATTTGTGACATTGCTCCTTTTTAAAACGTTGAGCAAATTGCTAGGAGAGGTTTAGTTATTTTGACATATCAATTATAAAACTGCTCTCTGCGTTATTATAAGGATACGCCTGAATAATAGATGGAGTAAGCACGTAGATACAAAAAGAAATGTTTACTAAGGTGATTATAAGAGCTTTAAATCTCAACATCAACTTTCATAAAGTTTCCTTTGGGAATTGATAAATAGAAGCGAGGGGTTCTTAGGTGGAGCAAGTAATGGACTGTTTAAAGAAGTGGCTGCCTGTGAAGACAGATTATATAAAGCATTTTACATGTCAGTTCGCCCATAAAAATAAGCGTGGAGATCCAAAAATAAAAAGTCAAAGAGAATATGCCCTCATTTTCCAATTAGCCCATATTATTTAGAGGAAATAAAGTGTTCTAAGGAAACAATACAGTGAACTATTAATACTGCAAATTAATTATTGATCCCTAAATTATAATAATTGATACATCTAGCATGTCCGACCATCACTAATAAATACCCTGTATGTTGCATACACCAACAACCATTACTGTAAATTAAGGCATGCAGTATTTTTCATAAAATACATCCAGAGTTGAACGCCAAACACAACAACGCAACAACTACTTCAGGAAAATTACTAGCAATAATTTCAGTTTAGTTTGATGAGCATGAAAATTCATCTTACATAGAGGTATATGTCATAAACTAAAAAATAGAAACATTTTGCGTGTCAGTAAAAACAAGCAAGAAGTTCTGAAGGCGAATATGTCCTTATTTTAAATAATTTGGACGTTTTCTGATTACAGAAAAATGCACAAGAAGTGTTAATACCACGAAATAGGAAGAGGGTTAAAGGCTTAAGCACAGACTGAAAAGTGTAATCACGAAATGCAGGTGACTAGAGAGCCGTTTTACAGGTAGTACATAAATTGGCGCCCAACGTGGGCCCCACAGAGATACCTCCCTTTGATATTATTTGTTACATATGCCTGTGCAACATAATACAAATAACTAATACAATATGTGTAAGTTTAATATAATAAGATGTAAGGCAAGCGCCAGCAAACGCTTTGGTTGTTGGAATACAAAAAAATCATTGTTGCTGAGAATACTGCGCTTTGAAAAAAAAGTGGAAGCAGGTTATGATGCGATTTGGAAGTTTGCGGTACTAATGACCGTACGAAGCGCTTGTTTCGTTGTTAACGTCATACGCAGCGACACAACGAGTATTGCAAGTAATTTATTGCTAATAATTTTATGAAAAGTAAATTCGGATTAGTTTAATGAGCATCTGTAATTCGTCTTACAGGGTAAGTTTAGAAACTTCAAATTACAGAATCCGTGTCAGTCAGTAAAAATAAGTTTCAAGCATAAAACGTAAACAGGAATACACCACTATTTTTATTTATATATTTGTGATAGTAAATAATAAAAATGATCTCCATATTACAAATTGCGGATACATGTGTAGAGAATTAAACATGTACGCCATAAGAAGTATCACCAACAACGCTCTGAGTGTCAGTTAATAATAAACAAGTAATGCTGTTAAAAACACTAATTCAAGAAAAAAGTAAATTCGAACAATTTGTTACTTTGAAAATGGCATTACTGACGAGCGTATACAGCGCTAGTTGTTTTATAATCGTCGAACATAACGATACAACGTGTGCTGTGTGGTATAATTATTGGAGATAATTTTATGAAAATTACATTCCATTTAATTTGACGAGCTTGAAAAATTGACATACATAAAAACCAATAGTATTAATTCTACTTTACATCCATCAGAAAGAGCAGCAATACTAGAATCGAAGTCATTATAATGTTGCAATATTTAATGATTTATGATTAGAGACAGAAGCAAAAAAGTGCAAATGGTTTAGTATTTTATTTACCACAAGTGTACAACCAATGGCGTGCATTAATTCTTCCAACGTATGATTATTACTTTTTAAAATTGAATGCTGTAGATGTGGGTGTATAGAAACCAAGAGAATTTTAGCTTCATATAGATCTAATTGTCAAAATTTCAATTGTGTTAATATTCAATATTAGTATTTAGTCCTAAAATTTACCTTCTTGTAACAATCAAAGGAATTAAGAATGTTTTCCTATCCATTTACCATAGGTTTCGGAGGCGGGGTCCCGCCGGAGTAGTGCGCGGATACGCGCTGCCACTCGAGGTTACATCAAAATTCTGTCCGATCGGGCGAGGGAGACCGCATTTTGCTTAGTTAAGTTTAGGGTGAATGTTGCATGAATGGTTAGTGTGTAAGAGACGCCCGCACCCCCTAAAGTAATGCGAAAACGGTTCCGGGGGGGGGGGTTTCGGTTTCGGAGGCACTACAGCTTAAAAAGCTTACTATGCTCACCCTGGTTGTTTAATCCATCCAATATGTGATCTTGATACCCCTAG
>JABXWE010027549.1:0-16461 GCA_014611495.1 Limonius californicus | reverse complement strand
CAATTCGAGAATCGGATTTCGATTCTTGATTCTAGAATCGGATTTCGTTTCTCTATTCTTGAATCGGATTTCGATTCCCGGTTCTAGAATCGGATTTCGATTCTCGATTCTAGAATCGGATTTCGATTCTCGATTCTAGAATCGGATTTCGATTCTAGACTCGAGAATCGGTTTTAATGACGCTGCAGAACCGATTCTTAAACCTAAAGAAGCGATTCCGATTCTAGATCTCTGTAAGAAATCCGAAATCCGGATCTCTGTAAGAAATCCGAAATCCGGATTTCCGTGAGAAATCCGAAATCCGGATCTCCGTGAGAAATCCGAAATCCGGATCTCTGTGAGAAATCCGAAATCCGGATCTATACCTAAAATCCGAAATCCGGATAAATCCGAATACCGGATTTTTAGCTTTCACAAAATCCGGATCTTCGCATAAAAAAATCCGGATATCCGAAAATCCGAATCCGGTTGCCAGCTCTAATCCTGACCTATATAATTATCGATTTAATATTAATTATTACACGATAATTACTATGGCGGTGGCTTCACTGGTACATAATACCGTTATTAGTGCAAATATAGTTTTACTAAACATTCATTAGATTTTGAACCATTGTTCGCAGTTAAATTAATTATTATCAAAATTTAAGAATCTATAGTTATCATGCTTGCAACAATGGCCAAGCAATTGCAATTAGGAAATGATAAGAGAATATTTTTTCGGTGTCGAATTTTTCATCCAAGAACTAATATTAGTTTAAAAAATGAGAAGTGGAAAAATTAAACGTTAAATTATTTTATTTTACTAGGATCTCACAATGGTGTTTTTAGTAGAGCATACATCTTTTAATGCTTGGATTTCATTTTCGGAATGCCTGAATAATTAACAGCGAACTGACTTCTTCATTTAAGAGAATTTCAAGAAAGATTTTCATAGGTAATAGCCATTTAAGATCAATACGGACTAGCTACTGTATGTAATAGCTGTTTAGGATCAGATAGCTTTACTATAATAAAGCGTGTATACTATGCTACGCATATAAAACTACTATGTGAATTAGACGATTCTCATGTAATCAAATACCTAGCATATATACGAATATTATGATAATAACTTATTTTTTTGCGAGTAATTTATCAAATATATTCTTATGATGAGCAATTAGGAAACGCTCTTCTACTCTTATGCCAGTCCACTTCATACGTTCTATTCGTAGTTTGCTTTCTGTTCTGTCGTAACTATATTGTAGTAACCGGCAATTTTCTCCGCATCTTATAGGGACAAAATATTCAGGCTTATGTAAAACTTTCCAGTTCCTTTAAATTTTCCCAAAACATGCTGTGCATGCAATGCGGTACATTCGCCTGTAGATGCACATTACCAATGATTCTATGTTCTAGGGCAACTCAAAAGCTTATCTACCTATTCATGATACGAAAGAGACACAAGAATGTTAATCATTTTATTTTTCGGTATAACATCCACCTATATCAACGCACTTAACGTATGGGACATAATTTTGAGAAAAAGTTTGCCTTGAAATTTCTACTCGATTATGTCTGATCTAATTACCTACCATGAAACCGGTAAACAAATCATGTTTTGTTTTTATTGATAAACGTCTAATTTATTCAAAATGTTACACGAACGCCTTCTGTTCTTTCTGCGCTCTTTCACGAGGTTTTGTAAGACCTCTACAAACTTGAAATTGGCAAAACAATCTTACGCTTTGTTGGACGGTTGTCCAAACGTGAAATTGTTAACTTGTTCAGAGATCAAAATGTTAGCCAGGCAACGATTTATAGGACAATAAGAAAATGCAAAGAGGGTAGGTATATCTTGCACTAATTTGCCGAAAACTGGAAGACCTCATGTTTTGTCACAAAACAGGATGAGTAGACTGGTACAATCCGCTCAAGACAGAATTGGAATCCCTAGTCGAAAGCTGGGTCGTCGTTTTGGGGTCTCATACAAGACCGCCCAGAGAATTTTGTCAAGAAATGGTGTACATTAACGAAAAGGAAGGAAATGTCCCAAATACACCCAGGCACAGCTCGAAAGAATACCTAGATGTTGCAGAGCTTTGAGACGAAGGCATTTTGTGAGGAACCATATGATTGTAATGGATGATGAGAAATCATTCTGAAATGAAAGATAACGATAAATTCTACACCTCTGATATTGAAAACTGCCCAAACGAAGTAAAATTCCAAGCAAAAGGGAAATTTGCTGACAACGTTTTAGTTTGGTGCGCGATTTCCGAGGCTGGCATTACAACACCGTATGTTGCCCGAGTTCAGGGAGAAGCTGGGGATGCTGGGCTTTATACCCAAAGATATTTACCGAAAATGCTTAATTTTATTAATATCCATCATCAGAACGATGATATAATATTTTGGCCTGATCTCGCTTCGTGCCATTATGCCAGGAGGACTCGGGAATGGTTAGAGCAGAATAACGTCAATTATGTGATTATAACCTCCCAAATGTCCCTCAAGCTCGACCAATAGAAAAACTTTGGTCATTTTTGTGTCGAAAGGTTTATGAAAACGGTTGGGAGGTCTAAAATGAACAACAATTGCGGGCACGAAATTTAAGAAAATTTCGAGAAGTGAAACCGAACATCGTCCAAAGAAAGATGAAACAAGTCTTAGTCAAATTGCATTCCATTGAGCACCATGGTCCGCTATCAGTTTTGTAGATTAGTTTTCGTGTTGTCAAAAGATGTAAAATACATCATTAATATTTAAGTTCGAATAAAATTTCGTTATTTTGCTGATTAAGCCTATTGATCTTTTTTCTTAAAACTTATGTCCTATACGTTACGTCATCTGTTCGAAAGATGATTTCAGTTCGTTATCTGAGTAAAATCTTCGTACTCTTAAACATTTATTCAGTTTTCTAAACAGATAAAATCAGATGGTGCCTTATCTGGGCTGTAAGGTGGAATCAATCTCCCGAAACCCACATGCCTGTAAAACAGACACGAACTTGCGAGCCTTGTGGACTCGTGCATTGTCATGCAAAAGCTAGATGATTTTCTGAGGTAAATGTTGGCGTTTTTCACAAATGGCGTTTTCTAAATTTTTTAGAGAATTGACATAAGTTTTTTTTTAAGTGAAAATTTTTTTTAGTAAGAGTAGTGACTACACTTATACTGGCATATACTCCCTCCATGTTCCCGAAAATTGTGGCCATTAACTATCCAGCAGAAGGATGGGTTTGGTATTTCTTGGGTAATGGAGAACCCTTATGGACCCATTACATAGATTCTCGTTTCGTCTTAGAATACTAGTAATCAACCCAAGTTTCGTCATCAGTCACGATTCGTGATACAAACTCTGAATCCTTCTCTAAAGTGGACAAATGTTGGTCCCAAATTTGTTGGCGGTGAAATTTTTGTTCCGGAGTCAGGAGCCTTGGAATGGTAGTAACGCTTTCCTCAGAAATTTCTAATTCTGAAGATATAGTTACAACTTTCAAACGTCGATTCTCCAGCACCATAGCCTCTACTTTCTGGCACATTTCACCATTACACCCAAATTTAACTTTTTATAACATGGAGCTTCTTCTCCGTAGACCACTGTCATCTTGTCATAGATAGTTTTTGGCCCGTTCCTTTTTTTGGTCAACAGTTTTATTACACTTCGGTGTTCAAGTATTACAACATTCATTTTTAATACAACTGAAAGCAATGTTTTGAAACGGGTATGCAGGTCTGAACAAAATTGCATATACAACTGTCAAAAACTTGTAATAATATAACATTAATAGCACAGGCCGCTCAGCCATTGATTTCATGGTTGGTAGATTCCTATTTGAG
Organism: Limonius californicus; assembly: GCA_014611495.1. NCBI lineage: Eukaryota > Metazoa > Arthropoda > Insecta > Coleoptera > Elateridae > Limonius > Limonius californicus. Next base: position 12,637 of record JABXWE010027549.1, on the reverse strand, counting down.
TTCCCCTCGTAATATACAGATAGACCATAAGGTGTAACTGTTGACGCTTTGATTGTAAAGCAATTTGTTCAACCGAACAAAGGGGCTGCGGGCTGTTTCTATTCTTACATTTATGGCTTTGTCTGCATCCGACGTTTCATTTAATTGAATTCTCAGGTACTTACATCAATTAACGTGTTCTGCATGTTTACTAGTTCCTCATGTATTAATGTATGCCCGTTATTTACAAGGGTTTTCTCAATAATCATTACACTAGCCTAGTTACATTGATTAAGCTAAGTTAGACAACAGAAATCAGCAAGATTGTCTGTAGGATATATATTTTCATGTCGTCTTGCTATCTTATATACATAATGCATCCCCTTAATGGTTATTTTTATTTCTTGTTCAGACAAGGTCTTGGTCATTGCTACATCTGAATAAACACTGAAACACGTTTGTGAAAATATTCAGCTTTGCCAGAGTACTGCTTTTTAACAAGTGCACAGCAGAGAAGTAAAAAATATTTTAAAAGTTGCAAAAAGTGAAGTTAAAAAATTGCCCAAAGATTGATATAATTTTCATAGAAATAGAACAATGTGCAGAGTCTGTAACCATTTTTTTTGGCGTACACTTTACGCATTGCTCCTAGATTTGCTGCAGCATGCTCTCTGTCGTTCAAGCCGACGGCTTTACACCCTAGGAGGAACACGGAAAGCGAAAGCTTTTAATATTCTTCCAGTACCATATGTTACCTCTTAATATATTTATTGTTTTATTATTGCTATGATAAATAAATAAAATATATTGGTTAGTTGGAGACTCGTTTTATTACATTGTGCGAGAAGTACGATGGCCTTTCCCAAAAAGTCAGTGTTGAATTGATAGTGTTAGAAAAACATCGATTGCAACGTTATGCAAGAGCTACCTCTTATGCAATAGACAGGCATAAGTGAGTTTACATATAAAAGACTGAGTCAGTTGTGGTTAAATTGAGCTAGGAAGTATTTTGCGGCGATGTTTAGCAAACAAGTGATAAAATTTTTTTATGGATGTTTAACATGCCATCTCTTAAACATAATAAATTACTATTTTAAGTGAATCGTAATACTATAAATTTCAAATTGGTAGGTATTACTTTTGAATTATTTTATAGAAAACAACTAAGCAGTGAAATTGGGATAAACGAAAGTAAACTGTTTATTATGCGAAATATGTTTCAGTGGCAACCTTGTATTTATTTACCGCAAGTTGTTGCCACTTCAATACATTTGGAATAATAAATAATTGACTTTCGTTTGTTTCTCAACCGGTGTATCATGAAAATTTGTTTAGTGTGGCAACAAATTTAGTAAAATAATATAAAATATATAGTATTATTTTGTTATAAACAATCATGCAAAACTATTCTCAAAAGTCTAAGAAGGCACAAACCGTATACGTAAAATTAATCATAGGTATAGTTTCCAATGCTGCAAATCGTCCGATAGTCTGTGTCACAGATTAGTTTACTTATTCCATAGGATTAAACTTATCGGGTAGTAGAAGCATGCGACAGTACTATTTCGGCAGGATAAGGCAGCTACGAGTCTATACGAGGTGATATTAAATATTTGGAGCGGATACAAATCTAAATAAAGTATTTATAAAATTGATACTATTTTCTGATGTAATAGGTAACTAATAAATAGATAAATTTAACAAATTAAAGAAGCGGAAATTTTTAGTCATTAAATCCAGATTGCAGACTTATCGTCGTAGTTACTTTGATTTTACGTATTATTCTATTTTTCCGAAGATTTAAATTAAAGAAAACCACTGTTCGAACATTACTGGAAGAAATTAAAATATGTGCATAGTTGTTACTTAGTTCGATGAATACTCTGTCCAAAAATGTATTAAACAGTAACAGCTGTCCAGAAATATTGAAGCTACTAGAATTAGGAGAGGTTGGTAAAATGTTAATGATCACTTTGCTCAAAAATTATATTAAAACCCTTTTCATGCAGAACGTTGTAACATGTGATCAAAGTTTTCAAAGTAGGGAGGGCTATGAAATTGTTTTGCATGTCCTGAGATTGAACTATAAACAAATGCCAATTTAAACAACTGTCAAATTAAAATAATTTATTCGCCTGTCAAAATCTTTTTAATCTGGTTGTTTATTTGTTTGTTATATGTTTATGTTTTAAAATGTATTTATTGCGACGAGATACGCCTTGAGGTTAAGTTCACTTTTCTTGTGTTTACATTAGAAGAAATAAACACAAGGTACGGCCGGTACGTAACATGACAGCTACGACATGCCTTGTAGCACTCACAGCCAATGCCAATTTGAAGACTTTTTGATCGCTCTTTATGTAGACAGTATTTCCATCGCTTAAAAAGTGGATATATTTGTATTTATTGAACATATGCAGAAAATTATACGAAAAACATCATTAACAATGCATTTCTTAACATGCATTATGAAATCTGTAAAGATGCTATTTGCCGCACCTTATTTCGGGAAATTGTGCAAAAATATTATTTTACTGTCTAAACCCTGTATAAGCAACGATATTGAAGGCATTTTTCTCAATCTTATACCTATACATGTTTTAATAAATAAAAAATATAGCATGTTAATCCTATTGTCAATCTTATCTAATCGCATAGTTTACTTCTAAACTACATTTATATTGATTATTCAATTGTTTTGAGTTATAAATCTAATACTCTTTAGCGTAAAGAAAGTTTTTACTTTTAAGACCTATCGATTTTAGTTGTAGCAGTACGTTGTTCGTTAGTATAAAATCGTATAAACATAATACTAAACTGGCATGTAACAATTTACACGACGCCTAGGAAAGTTATTGTTTTACAATGTATTTTGCAGACCACCGATAAACTCGCAAGAGTGAATTTTAACCTAAAATCTTAAAGTATCACCATTTAAATTGATAAAGTTTGATGAAGGCACACTAATCCATTAAATACTTTACTTTCTAAGTCAAGTGTCTTGAAATAACAAACCATTATTGTACAATTTAATATTCGTGTTCCTGGTGCGTTTTATCTAAGACAAAAATCTTTGCGGCAGTATGTAAACTACTTACCAAAATAGCTTTTTAAATAGTGCGTCGGCTTGTATCAGCAAAAACATGTTTGCACAGCTTTTGCACCGCAAAAGGACAAAGAGGAGCAGCTTGGAAAAATCGTTTAATAAAACGTATTTATAAATTCCTTGACGCTTTTGACCTACTTATGAGCAAACATTGCGGCTGATAATAAAATAAGTGTACCATATCGTGGAAGGCCTGGCAAAAGGAGGGGAAGAGAAGTTCCAATTTTTTGGGGTTAACTCGATCGATGTCGGTATGCTCACGAATGTGTAGAAGGGCTCGCTCTTTCTCTTTTACGGTTGCCCCGGCACATAAATATAAGTATGAATTTTTTTCTTTTACTATCCTACATCCCGTATCCGGACGGTTCTATTTTACATAGTCGTGTTAGAAATGGAACTATAAAGATACGAGAGATATTATCCTAAAGTAGGATTGAACCTATAAAGGGATTGCAAAAGAATTAACTTTATAAAGCGAGGGGTTAACATGTGATACACTCATCTATTTCTATAAAACATTGTTCGGTCTATTATATTCACGTAGAATCATCGAATCGAATCCAGTCGTCGAAGCTATTAATGTTATGAGATTTTTCCGAAAATATACATTTTTTATCGAATGATAAGACATGTTTGTCATTACGCAGACCCTGTAGAAACTACAAAATTGTCTGAATAAATTTATACAGCATGGTCAGCAAAATTTTCAGAAAATGTACGGTCATCCAATGTGTTTCTTAAAGTATTTTGCACCTCCATCCATTAAGTCGTGAGCCCGTAAGCTGGTTTGCCACAGCTAACCATTCTTGGCGGTTCATTGCTTTTCTTTTAAGCCCTACTAAAGTTTAAATTGCTTGAGTAACCTTGATAGATTCTGCACAAGAACCAAGGTGTATAATAAATCAGGCTCCATATGGGTTAGCTACCACTACATTGAAGTTGTTGCTTCACATCTAAAAAAATTATAACATTACATCCCAATAATGAATTGTGTTTAGAACCACTGGATAGATTTGAAGGAATGCTCATCGGATATGAGATACAGTTTTATTTTACATTAAAACGCTCTTCCAATACATAATAAACAAAATTTATAAACCATTTTAACTCAGTTTTATTAAAGGCATGTGTTCAAACACGAGCTGTTCGATTTTCAACTTTGTCACCTTTTCTTGGTGGATCTAATATTCGTCAACCAAAAACTAGGACAAAGTAAGCAAACCGGCAGAGCCGAAAACCGCAAGATTTTCTAACCTAATTATTGAATTGTTTTAAATCTGTACAAAAGCTTACCAATTCTTGTTCATCATATGCTGTTTTCTATGTTTATATTTTTATTGTTAACAAATCCTTGAAAAAAAATATGCTTACTACTATTGAATAGTATTTTGTAAGAGTTTCTCAGTTAGGTATCACAAGGTGGGTGTTACCACTTAAAATTTTTTTGTTGTGGTACCTAGCGTGGCGGTTGAATGGGGAAGGTTACCTCATAAGTCTTGATGATTCCCCCTCCGCATTGTAGAAACGTTTTATAGAAACGGTTAATCCCTATATTACTGCCAGAGATATAACACAGTGTACTTTTTCAAATTGACACCCCGAATGTATTTATAGAGGAAGAAATACAATAAGTTTAACGCTCAGGAAGCGTTCCTAAAACACAACGTACTAAATAAAACAGCGTTAACTGGGGTAATTTTAACGTACAGCAAATATGGAAAGGGGAACACGCGACCAACTATAAACGAGTTTTAGTTTAATTTTTTGATATTGATATTAACTTGCAAAATAAGAGAAAAAAAAATAGGAAAAAGAGAGAGAGCGAGAGAGAGAAAGAGAGAGCGATAAGCGCTCACTAGTACTATTCAACCGTATAGTCTGGCAGTCGCGCTACTCCGTCCATGGGTAGAAAAATACGTAAATGAAATCGGTTGCTCACTTTATATTTCATAGGTGATGCTACACGATCTACAAGAAAAACAAATGTACGCGACAAACACAGGTTAACGTTTTAGGGAAATTACAGCGCTACGTCGAATCATCAGTTTTCGTTGATTGTCAATCGTATTATATACGAATCAAGGGAAATACCGCGATATATTAAATCAGCGTAAAGTTGGCGCTTTTTAGGCTTGTTTCGAACAGAACCGCGTTATATCGAATCATGTAATATTTAGCGTTAATAGGTGTAGCGTTAAACGGGATTTTACTGTATAGTAGTGTTATTTATAGTGACTTTATATTTATTATTACTGTGATGCAGGTTTGTAACGGAAGAAAATATTGTATACAGTGTATTCTCAAAACGCGGGCCCAAATTCATATAGTGTGTTGGGAAACCAGGTAGGTAAAAAAGTTTCAATGAACATATATCCAAAATGCTTTGATAAGTCGGTGAAGGAATTGCTTCGCAGGTCATCCGATTTTTGTTTGCAAACAAGTGGTTGAAACTGAGGTCGAGATGTGGTGGCGTATTTAAAACAAATTTACATCTATCAGAAATATTCCAGGAGAATTTCAAAGAGTGCCACAATCATCAATCCGACGCGTAGAGATAGTCTGTATTCTCTGTGAAGAAAGACATTCTGAATATTTTTCACTAGCTTGTTAGAAATTCCATTATAAGGTTTTATGAACCGTTTTCGGACGTACGAGTATGTTCATTAGATGTTTATTCATTTACTTACTACCCTCAACACCCTATATTATCTTATCTGTTTGTATAAATATAAATATAACAAAAACTAAAATGAACAGTATTATTACCAACCGTATAAAACTTTTTGTAATAAAGTTGTTTAGTAGAGTAAGAGTCACGTTTTTAACTTTTTTTAAATTGCCATACGTGCAGTAATATGACTTGATCTCGAGCTTTTACTGAAAAGCACGTTTTAGGTACAAAAGAATTAAAAACAGTTTTTAAACATATGTGTGTTGGTATGTGCTGAATCAACGATGTCCTCTTATATACCAAACGAATTGTACAATTTTCAGTAAAATTTGTATACTCAAAAACCTGAAGCCAGGATTTGACAGGTTTTTTTTTGAAACGGGTATTTAAATATGTATATGGAATAGGAGGGAAAAATGCTCTGTTTTCGTTAGTTATTAGATTTAAAATTTAAATTAAATTTTTGTACTTTAGTTTTAACTTTATTTAAGCTATCACTCAACAAACCTTTATGTTGTTAGATAAGATACCCTGCTTGTTAGTTGTAGCGTATTACGTATAATGTAAAACAACACATGCTTCGTAACAATATACATAAATCAATAGCCTGAGTATGGAAATCAGGGTTATGCCTGTTAGCGAGAACTTTGCAACCGGAAGTACGCTAAGTAGCTTTTCATCAGCGGAGTGTAATACATAATGAGATTACAGGTTTATACAAACTAAACAAGTAGTGTCTCTCTAAAACATGTACCAATGTAATTACAATGCAGCAGTGTATTTTAGAATAAATGTAAATATTTTCTTGCTTTGGGTAATGTTTTACTTGTTGGGAATGTTGCTAATGGTAGAATAATTTCAGAATTTAATTGCTAATCTAATAGTGTTCGTCGTAGAACAGTGTTTTTTATAGTAAAGTGTAAAATTATGAGGGGAGTTTTTTATGTTATCTACCTAAGTATGAAGGAAACAAGTTAGAGAACAAACAAAATTTTATTTTTCAACATAAAAACCATTAATGCTTACACACTTATTCCAACGTTTTTCTAATAACGCTCCTAAGTGTTTTTTTGAGTTTGAAAAGTGATAATAGTCACAGGGGGCGAGGTCGGGACTATACGGCGGATATTGTAATTCCTCAAAGCCGCATTCATCAATTGCTTCTTTAACGATTCGTGTTTAATACACCCTGCAGTTCTAGTGCAGAAGCATAGTTTTCTGCGAAAAATTGTGAGGTCTTTTCTCGCGTATAGCTGCTTTCAAATTGATTATTGTTTCTTTGTAGACATTCCTTGTTATTGTACACCCTTTCGGCATATACTCAACCCATAACATGCCTTCAGCATCCCAGAAAACTGTGGCTATCACTTCTCCCGCTAAGAATTGCTTCTTCACCTTCTTGGGTGGTGGAGAGCCCTTATAAAGCCATTGCAGCGACTCTTGTTTCGTCGATGGGTCCCAGTGGTGTACCCAGGCTTTTTTTTTGTTCAGGAGTGAGCAGCCTGGGAATCTACCGTGCTGACAACTGGCTCATTCCCGAATCTTCAAGGAGGACTTTAAACACAGATGTTTCTGGTATACCTGTTTCTCTTGCAATAACTGAAACTGTCACGCGGCGATCAGTCGACACCCAATCTTCAACTTTCTGTATTCAGTCTATTTTCCCCATATACAGCCACCATTCTCTCATGGATATTTATTGGATTATTGCCTTCTTCCGATAGAAATTTTATGACGCTTCTGTGTCCAAGTTTTAAATCACTCATTTTAGCACCTCTATACAGAAATGACATTCTCATTCATTCATACTACCGTCCCCCCCCACCCAAACTGCTTTCCCATTACTTCAGGGGCGTGCGGGCGTCCCTTACACACTAAACATTCATATAACATGCGCCCTAAACTTAACTAAGCGAAATGCGGTCGCCCCAGTCGGGATTCGAACACCCTAGCCGATCGTCCACATTTCGCTGTGAGCTTGAGTGGCAACGCCTATCTGCACTACTCCACCGAGACCTCTAACGTTTGTGGATCTTAGAAAGCTGTAAAATAACGAAAAATATTAGTAATACCTCAAGGTTTATAAACTTCAACGCGAAACGGCACCGCACAAACCTTTCAACTTAGAATTACAGTAAGAAGCTTTATACTACTACCCACGACAAACAGTTCAGTGGTTTTCAGTGGGTTTCAGTGGGTTTAAATTTTAGAATATATCTAAAATTGTAAAAAGGGCCAGGACGGCCAGATAATTTGTCTCCCTTTAAAAGTCGTTGACGCAACTCAACATACATTATGTATCATACAGTGTTGGGTAAGTTACTCTAAAAAAGTAACTAAGTAAGTTAATCGGTTACTCGGCAAAAAAGTAACTAAGTAAGTTACTAAGTTACAAAATTATAAAAGTAACTTGAATAAGTTACTAAGTTACCATAAAGTAACTCGTTATTTTTTAAGTTACCTTTTTTTATGAGACGCTACAAATATACATGCAATTACTACCAACTTATTATCAACATAAACAGGTATTTTATTGCTCGCTAACCGCACGTCTTCAAAATCATCAACCTCCATTAAAGTGCTGTTCATTTTGATAAACAAACACTTAGTGAAACTTGTCACAAACAAATTTACTACATGAAGTGCAAATAGCACACAACACAGATTTATTATAGTAATGTTTAAACAGCAGAACGTGGGGGAAGGAACAGCCTTAGAGCTTAGAAGCGCTGGTTCAACGATGTTTTTGGGATTTTCCCAGGATTCTATTTTATTTTTCGTTATTATTGAAATATAGAGACGGTGAATGTATTTTCGTCTGAATTAGGCACTCCAACCTGCGCACAGGCGTTAGCAATGTACTTCCCAGTAAGCCGCATACCTGCCCGGAGAGCTTCTAGTTGTTAAAGGATTAAAGATTACTGGAAAAAGCTGTCACCACCCAAATATGATCCGTCAAATATTATTTATTATCGACTAAGTACAAGAAGGTATTCCTGTGTTCGGTATTATCATTTGCATACTAAAGCATTCGAAATTTCAACAAATTCTTCAACTTCAGGTATAATTTCTTAAATACTACGCATTAAAAACCGAACATTTTAAAATATTTGACACTTGTAGCATGAAAATGTAACTTGTCATATTAAGTTACCAAAGTTACTAAATAATTGTAACGTATTATAGTTACAATTACTGAAAACACAAAAGTAATTAAGTTACTATTAAGTTACTGAAAAGTAACTAGTTACTAGTAACGAGTTACTTTTACTTAGTTACTACCCAACACTGGTATCATACCAACGAAGATTATTGAATTTTTTACGGTATATAGTTCAAGTTTATCTCTTCTTGTTGCAATTAACAATAATACATATTAATTGCATTAGTTACCTGTCAGGCTTGATTAATGTACACGTATTATTATATTTTGTTGATCATGTTCATTTACTACTGGAGTTTGGGAACTATTCCTTTAATTATACCTAAAAAAGTCCAATGAGGTAATATGGCAACTTTCTGGTGGCAATAGATGCATAGCTCCTCTTTCATTCCAATTTCCTCAAAGTACATTATTTAACACAATTTAAGAAAATGGATTCAAAAGAAGTTGATTCTGAAATGAACTACAGAAGTGTAATCTACTTTGAGGGCCATTTTCACATTCACTGGTAGTTAATTTTCCATGTCCGCAATTCTACATCTTCTGGAATTTAACAATTTGCGTTAATTTTTAAAGAAGTTTTAAGGATTGCACCAATTAATTGGCAAATAATCGGTAATTGGTCATAAGGCCAATTGCCAATTAATCAGTATGGGCTTTTCGTCCGGTTAAACGGTTTTGATAATCGGTCAATGTTGATTTCTATTATTTTTGCTAGACACCTATGCTATAAGAAGAAAACAGTGGATGGCAAAGAAAATTTGAAAAATTATGAGGTTCAACGTGTAAAAATACATAAGAAATGTATTTGCTAGGACACATAATCGGCTTGCATATCGATGCAATGCTAGTCTGAATATTTTTTCAGACGGTGTTCTTACAATTGGATAGCGCCTGAATATAATTGCAGGTGGCAGCCGCATTTCCGCTGGCCTTGCCAAAAATAATAAACAAATCTGTTTCCTAAATATTTGAAAATATGTTAGTTAACATTTAGGTAATATGACAGTTCGATTTAGTATTGTTATAAGTAGGCAACATTGATCAATGTAATTAAATTATAGAAAAGTGATTTGCCGTGCCGTTCCGGGGTTGTGTAGCGCATACGTCTATCTTCAGTTCCGTCATCCAAAGATAAAATATTTGTTAACCGTTTTAATCTAAAACGTGTTAAAATTGATTTAAATAATGCTATTCCTCCCACACAATGCATTGCTTTTAAAATGCTAACTTGCCAAAACTGTATCAAAAACAATTTATTTGTATAAGTAAAAAAGCGTTTAAACAACAATTACAATTTATTCAAATACAAAGAAATTAAATAAATATTCTGTACATAATACAAAATAATATTTCCAAAAAGTAAGTTATTGTAAATTACGTAATGAAATTGTAAAATAAATGTATGAGACACTAGGTGAACAAGTTGTCGAGGTCACATAAATATTATAAAAAATATATATCTTTAATTATTGATGTTAGTATTCAGCAATTTTCACAAAATGTTTTTTTTTACCTTTTGATTTGCAGATACATCAATTATATGAAGGTGATTTAATGTTTTTGCGATATCTTTTTCTATTGATAGGCATGTTTGTCAATCATTCCTGACCAATAATGTACGGAGATATAATTATACGATTTTTAATTAACTAAAAGAACATTCACAGGAAGCTGTAGTTACAGGCGATATTATGACATTTTTTATTGTAATGTCTAGATTTAGATAAGTATTGTGAAATAATAGTTCATATACATTGTATTATATTGGAAGTACTGGGTATTCAAGAAATATTATTTTGCACATACCTAAGCAAGGAAACGAATTAAATTACCTTGAAATATAATGAAGCTCAATTAAAATTTTGCGGCCCGAACGCAATTGCGCCATATTTGCCACGCTCACGGTACGGCATTGGTGATTTGGGTTGGCATTCTATGTATACGTATCTTCGGTTAGATCAACTGCCTTTAAGGGGGACAACTTAAGTGTACCATCCTGTATAGTTGCTGGATATAATAAGTTTAAATATTCGGCATGTTGGATTGAATGGTGTATCTGTATCTTAGTTGTACTGTTAGTATTGCATGTAGAGAACAAATTTTTGAAATTAGAAAGCGCGTAACTCCCTGTTCCAAAAGTTAAATTAACCTACATTTACCTAAAGTCGCATAATAGGTGTAAAAGTAAATGTTTAATTGCAGGAAGGTTCTCTGACATTTTATTTGAATCAACAGAATTTACAAAAAAAATTGTACGTTATCCTTCATTGCATGGAGAACACTTTAAGTGAGTTTTCAATCGATCCTTCTGTTTTTTTTTTGTGTACTTTTTCCGAACTGTAGATAACTTTAAGTAGTGGGTTTATGAGTATATGGGTTTTTAATTATGCATAAAAGATAGTTGATATATAAACGCAATGTATACAGAATATACAGATATCGAAACTCTTTTTAAGGTGCTTTCTTGGTAGCGAAGTAACCAATTATGAAGTCAGTCTAACTGTATTTGTATTAGTTATGTCCAAACATATGTATCCTTCCAAACAAGTGTGACTAATGAATTTAGTTAACCGCTATAGTAATGCTTACTTAAATAATATTCTAGTCTACAGAGAATGAAGCTGGAAATACCGCTTTACAAGTTATTTTTATCACACCTAAGAATCCGCAATTGCTTTCTATTTAGACAGGTTGAAAAACGCATCCGCAATACCATTTCAATCCCGGAAGAACGTCTTATTTATTTTACAAACATACGATTCGGTTTATTTTAGTTTTTCTATTTCCATTCGCATTTTGAGATCGCAAAGATTTTACAACATACTTGATTTGAATTAATCCACTTTGGCTTTATTTCAAGCAGGATTCTACTGTTTCCCCTTTGTTTATACACAAAAGATGTCTAAAAATATAAATTTAATTATAATTGCCTACACAATACTGGACATCTGTTTAAGGCGGCTTTTGAGAAATACTAACATACCAAAAATTATAATTAAAAGTGAGTTATATCGCTCTGACCATAAGCAAATAAGCGAATCCCATCTTATAAGGTACGATCACAAAACTCAATTACGGTTGTTTTTGGAACAACCCCCGTGTGTAATTAGTCAAATTGATAGTGGATTCTAAACTAATCAAAGACTCATAATTTTAATAGGTACAGACGTATCGCATTTGAACTTCTTTTTTCATCGCACGGTATAATCAGACAGATTTGTAAGTAGTGTGGTACGTATTAGTATTACTTCGTTCGTTATATTTTGCCTACCCTTGTTTCTGAATTGTTTATTATGTTTATTAAGAAAACATCTTTAAATTCAAAATCAGTAAAATATATAGTTATTTTTATAACAAGTGCCGAAAACCATTCATTACATACAAGTGCAGAATTTGACGCACGAGGCCGAAGGCCAAGTGTGGAAATCTGCACGAGTATATGGAATTGTTTTCGGCACGTGATATAAACAACATTTTACCTACAACTGTTCACTGACAAAATTATTATAATGTGATTAAAATTCATAAAAAATTGATACTATCCCGTCAAATCGTCATTTTACGACGTTGCTAAGCGCGTTGCTAAGGTTTGTTGATTGCTTCATTGTTCTTGGGCGCCATTAAAAAAACGCATTATTAATTCATTTCTGTAATTCAATTTGACATTTCTGGAAACCTCGAAAGCACAAGTGCGTTAAACGTCTCCTTCCCAACC
>JABXWE010027548.1:0-34926 GCA_014611495.1 Limonius californicus | reverse complement strand
GTAGACTGTAATATGTTTACTTTTCTGATGTAATCTCTGCGTGGAACTTATAATGATGTTCTTAAAACGTACTTGGCCTCAAATGTCACTTAGACTGCTATCAAAATTTTGTTTCATGAAACTCGGCCAACTCGACAAATTCCACACAGGAACCACTACATTCAATATTATTCGGTAAGTAGTATTACCTTACTCTCATTTTTATTGAAACTCGTATTTACATTTGTAGTAAACTTTAACTTTATTAAACATAAACAATGTTTTAAAATAATTGTAATCTTCAGGAACACAACAAAAATGCGTGCATCCTCGGCAAAGTTCAAAAGGGCGCTCTTTTTCATTGTTTTGTAAACAACTAACTTAGCAACCAACAAATTTACATAGCAACGATGGTAAAAAATGTTTAAAAATACGGTAGGGGCACTTGGATCAAAATACAATTTTAAAAATAATATTTTGACAATTGAAATAATTTTATAAAAAGGTTCATATCTTTACGGCGTCACTATTTATTCATGTTCTGATTTCGGAAATGCAATGCACATATCCGAAAACTGCCTCTTACATACTTTCCGCACTTCACAGCTGTCAAATGCACATCTTCACAAAATGCTCCGAATTGTAATAATCCAGAGCTAAGCTCATATCCAAGCTTTTGGCATGTTATATAATCTTTCTATCATATTTATTCAATATAGAATACTTTTCAAGTAGTATCTTTACCAATACTCTTTCTTCGTGACAGGTATATGCAGAATATGAACTTGGCAGTGTTTCAGACCAAGCAAGGAGTTATCTGCGTCTTGATTTGCCCTTTTTTTGAATGACCACAATGGAACCGAATTCCAAGATATCAACCAATTGTACTAGTATCCTTTATAAAATGTATTTAACCGAACTTACGAATCAAAAATCATCACAATATATATACACGGCTAATACCATTTGTCGCTTCTTATACGCCACAGCCTGCGGTTTTCCGAATCATTATCCTGCAGGCTTCTAGATCTCATTGCTTCTACGACTCGCTGTTTCCATCTTGTTTGCGGTCTTCCTCTCTTTCTTTTTTCACATGAACCCATTGATACAATGACCTGGTTCTGTACTCTGTCCAACCTAGAGACTCCACAAGTTCTTTTCCAGAAGTATATTTCCAGGGCCATCAACCTTCTCTTCAGTGAAGTATTCATTATCCATTCCTCTGAGCCGTATGTAGCAACACTTTCTGTAATAGTTTTATATACTGTATTTTTTGTTTTTAATTGATAATGTCTTCAGTTCTGTTCCCCCCGTTTTTGATAGTTACGCCGAGTTATTTGTACACTGTGCACTATTCAACTATTCCATTATTAGTAATTATATCTTCACCGTGTTCTCCTATTACCATACATTTTGTTTTACTCATATTAATCATCAATCCCCCCCGTTTATATTCAATTATCAAATTTCGTAACATATATTTTATGTCCTCGTCATCTCCTGCCATAATGAGATCCCTATTTAGGTATGCTTTAAATAGGATAGGGGATAAGGAACACCCTTACTTAAGACCTTCTGTGTCTTTAAACGTGTGCGATACCGAATTTCCTACTTTAACGGTACTTGTATTATATTGATACATTTGCTTAACGGCACTGATATACATATTGCTGTGTTACTCTCAATATTTAATAAGTACTAATGGTTGATAATTATAATGACGTTGGTTCGGGCAAATAAACATAAAGTGAATGGTTAAACCTACACATTGGGCGCCATAAAACAATATCAAAATCTTAATCGAGATATCCTCCTCCTAGATGAATATCAACAATAAACAACTTCATAAATTGTTTAATCAACACGAAATCAAATAAAATTGCACCAACCTACAACACTATTTTCTCCATTCTGCAAATTCATGTCAAAGCGCCTTGGGATTGTTTGAAATTTTTAATTCTCCCTTAATTAAAAACTGGTTATATTTAATTTCGAGGAATAAATTATTGCAAAAACACAGTAGCATCAGTTTTAAGAGAAAATTAAGTAATTGCTGCTCATGGCACACTTTACTTTCTTAAGAATTTTTCTGTAGATTTTTTACCTCTTTTTTCCAGGGAATTTTTCGTCATTTTTCGATTATATTAAACCAACATGAAGGTTACTGGCATCATCTATTTTCAGTAAATGTCGCACCTGAACGTTACTCATGAATGAACAGACCAACACAGTTAAACTGCAGATAGACGCATTATTCGGATATTTTCCACTAGACCAGGGGTTCTCAAACCTTTTTAGCTTTGTCCATGTAAATAAGAATCGGACAATAATCTACATCATAAAAGCATTACGTCCGTCAAAGTCAGTACATCCAAAGTAGTGTTTTTATATTCAAAGAATAAAACATTTTCAATGTACATTTTTAAATATAATCGTAAATGTCAATAAAAAATGACAGCTTTCAAAATAGTTGATAGTTATACACCATTCACGATTGATTTGCCATCCAGCAGGCTGTGTTTTTTTCTAAGTTGCTTTTCTTAAATATTATTTGATTGATTTCTAGCAATGTCAAAATGAAATTGCCGTGTTGCCAGCTCTAGAGTCCCCTACCTTTCTAAAATAATCTAGTAAGTCGAAATTCAGGGCAAAATTACTAATAAAACTTTGGGAGTTAATTAAACCTTTTACAGCAGACGGAAATAAAAGATACGTAACTGACGAAATTTTGAAAAAGTGGAACTGTGAGCATTGTGAAAAACTTATTTCGGAAGACTGGACAAAACATATGGGAAATTTACGGCTTGAAAATATTCCTCCTTTCATTATTTCAATTGGGGAATCTGATTCAGAATCGGAGGGTGCCGATGATTCAGATACTTCTAGTAATATCATGAAGGTGGAATAGGATAGGGGATATTCTTTTGGCATCTAAATTGTGATGAGTGTGTTACAGTTTATATCTCGCCCGAGAAAAACACTGACCTCAGTGGAACACGAACTTAGGTCTCTTAGCACCAAAGACAAACAGTCAACCACTGGACTGCCATAATATCAATTTGAAACATGATCGGCATAGTTGTTAATTCTTCTCAATTTGCTGCAAGACCTAAATATAGGACAACAAAGAATGGCGTGGAATATGCTCTGTATACATACGATTTGAGTTCAGAATTCTCGTGAAAAAAGAACAGCAATATGTATTTGGTATGTGTTACGACAACATTTAAATTATAGTTATTATTTTATTTATAATGAAATCATTATTATATCTAAGTATTATAAACCAATATTGAGCAGCAATAGGCGGACGTTAAATGAACAAACAAGCTCCACTGGCAACATTGCCTGCTTTCAAAAATCATAACCTCCATCAAGAAAATCTAGCATAACCCAACTTAATTCATTGACAAATTTCAATGATACCACACATTCCCCCAGATTTCCACAGCCTGTTGGATGGCAAATCAATCGTGAATAGATTATAGTACAGTTCCTCTATCGGTAACATCTTTTAATTGATCTGAAGTAGAGACGACAACCTATCCGATATAATGACGTTAAATCATATTTTCACTGTAAAATACATTTTCTGATTGAACTTCAAAAACGGACAAAAATACAGCGAAAAATGGTTGAAAGCTCCATTGTTATAATATACAAAGTGATTTTTTAAAAAGTCAATTGCAGCAAGCCTAGAAAAAAAGCTATTCCGTCTGCAGTCAGCTGTAATGAGCTTTGAATGACATTTACCTGTATGTCAAACTGTGTGACAGTTACAATTTTCATATTGTCAGATTAAAGCTTAATATAGACGGGACAATCCCTAGGCTACTGCAATTGACTTTTTAAAAAATCAGTTTGTATATAGAAGAAGGTGTATGTCCTTTCAAACAAGAAATTGGTCAACCGTTTTTGCAAAACTACCAACTTATTCTACCAATCCTTATTTCTAAATATCCACTTGCGATTTCTTTCAAACGGGGTCAGAAATAAAAAAGAAAACGAAATACTATAGCAGAGAGCAAAACGCACCTGTGAGAAAAAGGCCCGCAGGTAGTGTTTTATAAACCAGTTTAACGTTTCAAGTAGAGAGCAGTGACTCATATGTTCATGTTAATTACCCCACACATTATAATTACGTAAAACGGAGCAGAACATAGCCGAGTGTGCCGTTGCGTTACGTCCACGGATTGCGCCAAGTTCATGACCAGCAAATTGGCGAAATACCAAAATAATAACTGGTATTATGAAGATATTCAAACGGGACATTTCGCGTTCAAAGCCGTTTGTTTAATAACCGCCAGAAGTTTTGTGGGCGTATTGTTCCATTCACAGAAATTTAATTGCAGTACATATTAAGAATAACGCACGCTGGTACCTAATTTGAATTGGAAAGCAGAAAGCTGATATGATGAAATATTTGAAAATTCTGCAGAGTGTAGAAACTAAAAATTTAAATAAAACGTCTATGAAGGAAGTGTTCCTTAATTAACAATTTGCAGCTGGTAGGTCTTGAGATAAAAATAGGACACGTGCGGGTATTCACAGATAAATGGTTGTTTGAACCTAAGTACTTCCGGGACATCTACCTATAACAAGACGCATACTAATTATTGTCAGCAAATTTGGTATTTTTACTGTCGAATAAAATAAGACGCTAAAGAAGTTTACCCCTAAACATAACGTTCTACTAAACCCCACTTATAAACCAATGCTTTGAACAACTCCCAAACAGAACCGACTCCCTTATTGGTATATATAAAACTACTAATAACTGTCCTAGTTTATAATACACTACAACTACAAAATATATAAATCTATTACTGATATGTTGAGTAGTTTTTTTTGTGGTAATGTTGAGCAACGAAAATCGTACTGGTTGGTCATGGAACCTCTATCTTGCTTGTGTTCTATTATCTAGAGAAAGATTTAACACATTTCTGGAATAAATTCGCTCTTAACACAGCAACTCCCCAAAGCCTCAAATTACAACCACTATTCCACTGTCAACCCCGTAACTAATTTATTCAGACATCGAAAACCGATCCCATTGGATCTATTTATGCTAAAATGATCTAGTTTATTCGTACAAATACCAACGTTTCAGGCGGTTTAGATTGCTACTCCAAGCTTTTTAAATTTGTAAGAACGCAGATTGCAATTCGATAACAAGCTAAATTTAAATGATATTGCAAATTATGCAATTCTTCCTTCTAGATGTTATGGATATCTTATACATAAAATAGCAATTCTAAAATCACAACCACCTCTGCACTTTAAAGTAGATTGTATCGCAGTTCAAGCTGCTGTTACTAACTCAACATTGGAATTTAAATGATTTGTGTAGGTTTACTGATAGTGAACAGATATTATGTGGGAGTGTGTAGAAGCAATTGTTTAGTGTTCAGGTTTAAAATTTAAACTGACCAATATTTCTTCTTGCAGATGTAATTGTTGGAATTAATAACCATTTTGGTTTCAGTTTATGAACATGACGGATTTGGTATTGGTTGCTGCTGTTTAAAAAAGCGTGGACCCGCTTTTGCTAGACCCAATGTCCACAAATCATATACTTTTAATTTAATATTATGACCCAAAATGTTGAACGGCTTTCTTTTTCTATGTATATATGACCTTATCCAAAGACCTGTACGAATATTCAATTTCTATGAAAAGTCAAACGCTATATTGGAAGATTTTCTCAAAATGACTGAATTATAAACTAACCTTTTCTAAATGTTTGTATACTGCTACGACCAGACATGCCGGTTTAATTTTTCTATGCAAATCTGAGTTTATCCACAAACCTATCAAATTAATTAATTTTTCATAGCAGTGTTATTTTGTTAATGTCAAATGTTATATTCGGAGATATTTATTAAAATGGTAGAACCATGAACTAACCTTTTCTAAGTTTTTGTTGACTATTACGACCAGAAACGCCGAAAGGTTTAATGTTTCTAAGCATATCTGAGTTTATCCATAAACCTATAAAATTATATAATTTTTCATAGCAGTGATATTTAGTTGATGTCAAATATTACATTCGGAGATATTTCTTAGAATGACGGAACCATGAACTAACCTTTTTTAAGTTTTTGTTGACTATTACGACAAGAAACGCCGAAAGGTTTAATTTTTCCTGGCTACGCAACCTACGAGAGTGGTATGGAATTACATCAATTGAACTATTCAGAGCAGCAACGTCAAAAATAGGAATGGCCGTTATGATAAGCAACCTCCGACGGTGAAACTAAGAAAGAAGAAGATATCTGAGTTTATCCACAAACGTATAAAATTATACAATTTTTTATAGCAGTTATTTTGCTAATGTCAAATGTTATATTCGGAGATATTTCTGACGATGACGGAACCATGAACTAACCATTTCTAAATTTTTGTTAACTATTACGACAAGAAACGCCAAAAGGTTTAATTTTTCTATGCACATCTGAGTATATCCACAAACCTATCACATTATATAATTTTTAATACCAGTTATTTTGTTAATGTCAAATGTTATATTCGGAAATATTTCTGAAAATTATATCATTTTTTATAGCAGTGTTATTTTGTTAATGTCAAATGTTAATTGTTATAATTGGAGATATTTCTTAAAATGATGGGCTACGTACTAACTTGTTCTAAAGATGGTCTCTAAAATGAATTGTAAATCTTTTTAGTTCTAAACAATCTACAATATTTATTTAAAAAAGAAATGGGTTAGAAATCCATAACTGGAGCTAGCAAACCGTCCAGTGTAAATATTGATGTATTGATAGTACCTACATTTTAGGAAAGAGCAATAGCACACAATGCACATGATGTACGACTGAACACGACCATAATCGACAAAATTAGGGGAAAACCCTCCGTTCTTTATAGGAAATCCGCTTTACAACGTTATGATCTTTAAACTACCGCAATGTAACGTTTATTTGGCACAATATTTAGTTACTTGTTGCGTTTTTATAATTAAACGATTATTGTTATCCTACGTCAAATAATAATATCCAATATTTTCAACACGTATTGAAATCATGATATATTTGTTAAATAAAGCAATAGATACTACGTAGGCATTTTGTCCTAACTAACAAGTCCATTGTTTAGAAGTATTTTAAGTTCATTATACACATACTCAAGGTTTGTGTTTGTTTAACTTATTTAGAAAATTATTACGTTGTTGAATAAATGTTGATATCATCACACTATTGATAGATTTACATAAACAATAGTTCAATTAATAATATCAATATTTACATACGATACAATCGATCTGTTGGCACTAAAAGTACCCACTTTGTAAGACAGAGTCTGTCTGACAGACGCAGTTTACCAAAATTTTTCTGTGGCCGTCACGGTGGAGTTATAAATCCAATTAGCGTACCGGTTCGGGTCTCGGAACATACTTGGAGAAATACTATTCTAAGGATTATTTAGTATGAACACATGCCGGCACGTTTGGAGATTTACCAAGCACATAAGCTTGTCGTATCAAAATAATGTGTGTTTGAGGTTATGTCAGTGTGAGCAATTCGGCGCGGCTGTCGCAGGTTGGCATGTTAAACTGGTTATGCTTTGTTGACTCGCCGAGCACATCACATGTACATAGTGGATTCCCTTCTGTAAAATTTTGTTTATAGTGATATTTAATTGACTGTATGTTTTCTTATTAGGTGTACTAAAAAATATTTAATTGTGATGCGATCACCTATGAAACTATAACCGTATGTAGCTGAATGGTTGCTTTCAACTTGTATTATAATGATATGCGCGAATGAATTTTAGTGTCGCATACAAGACGGCCAAGACGCTTTGTTCCAAACACTACCGTGATCACGTTTTTTATCATACTGTATTCCTTATTCTGTTATGTAAATGGTAATGCAATAGCATCCATCCAGTATGAAATGTACAGCAAAGAATTTACCATTTCTCTTGGTTAATCATTTAGAGACATTCAGGATTACTAATTAAGGGCTCTACTTTCTGCTATTAAAACCTGACATCAAATTCCTATAGTAGACTACTAAATTATACAAATACGAAATCTGCAACCACAAGAACTAAATTTCTCTTACTACAGAAACGTAAATCTTAAACTAGGAAATCTGATGATAATGATGAATTTTTGTTAAGCAATCTGGATTCGACTTTGTATAAAATTACTAAAACGATATCGCATTTCACCTCGCACCTTAATTGGCATATTAGCTCACGACATTCCTTTAAACTTACAAACGTTTTGTAATGTTTTTACAATAAACATTGTTTTATTGAAGTTTTAAATGTACTTTCTAGCTTCATTCTTCGTGGTATGTTAAAAGCAAGAGCAATTTTCGTTTGTAAACATGAAATGTACCGTAAAAGATTATAATACAAACTAGTCGCTATAACAGAGTAAAATAATTATTAGTTTCTGTATGAAAAGTTTTGATAAACCATTCTGACTCATTCTCCTGTTTTGAGATAAGATATCAGGTGCATCGAATATTTTTTATATTTTCTATATTAAATACCCAGAACTATTGACTTTAATATGGCAGAACAATAACAACAACCTTGAACAACTAACTACAATTAAAATATGTTGTTCGATTTTAATTAATCGATCTTCTTAAACCCACTTTAATGAAATCCACGCAATGAAGTTTTGCAAACCGTGTATGTGGACGTCGAATTAGACCTGGAGAATTAATCATTTAGATAATATCATTTTTAACCAAATCAAACAGACGTTTAAAATTGCCGTAAGAATAATTGTTGCGGTGTTTTTGGGCCAGACGTTACACATAATGGTTGCAGATCAACTAGAACAAAGTTCAATGTTCTTAGGAAATATTCAGGAATGGTTTTCGATTATTCGTTTATTTTAAATAAAAATGGTTTATTGTAAATGAATGCAGTGAAAGGAAACGTTTCGAAATAAATATAGTTTGGTAGATATGTTCGACCCAGAAAGCAAATTAGGTTCAATTGTATGTATACCCAAACTCAGTATACCTACACTACATGTATTGTGTATCTACAACGCGCTGACTGTACACTAGTTTTTACCCTCAACACGTTGTGTTTTGGGTTCTGAGTAAATGCAAACTTATTTCTATTGCTTAATCCATAACGATGATATAATGAGATTTGTATCAGTGACGAATGAAAGAGAAAATTATGGCTCAATAATTTGGTAAAATGGAAACAATAGAATGCTTGGACATTCACATGTACCTCGTTGCTCAACTTCGCTGAAACTGTCACTCCTACTCGAGATCAACAAAACAGCGAATGTTGCATATTAAATGGATATTGCAATAGAAAATTGTGGTTTGCAAAAAATGTGGGAAAATGCGAACTTTCGTGACCTTATTATGCAAATATTACCAGCCAAGAGTTATTATTCCCAAACAGGAAAATCACTTAATCAATATACCCCTAACATAACGTGTAGAAACACGCCAGGTACATAAAGAACAGGTCAAAGAACATTTTGACATTAATCGATACCGTATATGAATAGACACAAAACATAGAATGTAGCTCTAAGTACAGTACATTACCCAGCATTATAAAACATGAATTTTCACTTAAATTTGGATCTTATTGTTAGACATCTCGAACTTGCGGTTTAAGTCAAAATTCCTACCTCCTTACAGTATCAGAATTTCCGTTAATTGTTCGTAAATTGCTGGGTTTCTCCCTCATTTCGCGAAAATTCATTTATAACACACTTAACACGCAGAGATTATCTTCTTGTAGCAAACAACACCAGAGCAACTTTCGAAGCTGCAGCGCGAACAAAGACCTTTAATTACCGCAAGAAATCAACCGAACCGGGATGTCTACCGCGGATTCACTCCAGCATCTCGTGATCGATATTCCTGTCGCATCTATCTCGATCATTCGTGCAGTGAATGAAAGTTTATAGAGTTGCGGCAAAATACACCTGACTAAACGACGGCTGGTACCGGACTAGCTTATGCAACGTTCCGTATCGCCACCACCGGATTCCAAGTCAATGGGACCGCGTTCACTTGGTTACTTTATCATATCGCGTGCCTTGTTGGCTTGTTCTACAGATTGGTTGAGTTACTAGAGCACGGTTACAGGTTGAAGAATTTTTGAGAACGGAGAAAGTCGTAAAGGTGGAAAGAAAAGAGGCACCGAGCCGCTATCACGATTGGCTTGTAGTTTTCAATGACAAATCCTCGACATCAAAAGAGATTGTTGGGTACTGCGAGATTTCAAGGTTCACCTTGGGATTTCCAAGAGATTTACTTGTTTTTCTATATAATAAGATCTAAACAGAGAATGCTCTAAAGGCGGTAAAAAAAACTGCGAGACAGTGACAAAAACAATTATGTCTTCCTCACAAAGGCCCCATTAGTTTTGTTCACAGTACCTATTCTGAAGCCGGTGTGAATGTTTAGTTTGACGTGAAAATTTTAACTTCACCATTATGACCCTTGATATATCTGTCTTCTTCTTTTTTGTACGAAAAGTCATAAACGTATTTATTACGTCTGAAATGTTCCAATTATAATAAATGCTTATTTTTTCGCTCCTTACAACACACTCGAGCCCCCTGTATTCGTTTGTCATACAGAGTTCAGAGTTCAAGTAGTAACAATTTTAAGTATCCATGGTTACGGCGAAACGTATCATGTGAACTTTGTCTGTAAATCAATGGGTTTTTATCAGGTGTAGTTGTAGTAAAATCAAGATACGACTATCATTTTACTACCGTGGTTAGTTAAAAAGAAATTAAACTGAACATTGTATCAAAAGTTGTCCTTAGACGCATAGGTTTTATTTTCATTTGAAACAGTTCTTGTTTGTTTGTTGCTATTTGTGTTTGATTGAGCGAGATCTAGGAGCGATTTCCAAACATGGCTGATTGTACACCCTAACTGTGAATTTTGCCTAGCTGGGGGTACGTCCAACTAGGTTTGTGATTTTTAACGTGCCATTAAAAAAGCTATAAAATGTATGGAGTGGTAAATATGTATTTGACCGTACATTGATTTTCAAGTAAACAGAACAAGTACCTCTAGTGTCATTAAAAGGGCATATAATGTTTTTTATATATATAAAAATCGAATATTCGGCAATTGCAATACAAAAAAGGTTTAATTTTATATTAACACCGTCCTTAGAACGTTTACAAACCGATACACTTAGTATTAGACTAGAACACACCGAAATAACATTAAAATATTGTACGAGGCTTGTTCAACTAAAACCCATCTTTGATCAACTTAGCCTCGAAAACAAATGCAAATAATTCAAATGACGTTTTTTAATGTTTGTAGTGTTTGTAAGCAACATATTAATAAGATTCTGGCGTTTGAATTTTATTCTGACTTTTAAAACTTCGTTTTTGAAATGGCGTTTGTTGTTGAAAATCCGTCCAAGTTTGATAAGCGTGCGGTCCTACAATTTTTATGCGCTGAGGGTGTGCACCCATTTCAGATTCATAAGCGGATGCAAGCAGTGTATGGAAATGCATGTATTGCGTACCCAACTGTGAAGGAATGGTGTCGAAAATTTAATAATGGAAAAGAGGGGACTATGGATGAACCGCGACCAGGTGCACGATGTACTGCATTGACAGAAAACAATATGGCATGTGTGGAAGGCCTTATTAGAGAAAATCGTCGAATTTCAATTACAGAAATTGTTTGTGCGAGTGTAGAAGAGGAGGATTCCTCGTCTATTGTCTAATGAACAAAAATGCTTGCGAATGGGCTTATCTCTGCGACACCTCATAGGCTATAAGCAAAATGGTGACGATTTTCTTCTGTGAATAGTTACTGGTGAGGAAACTTGATGCCATTACTACGAGCTATCCAGTAAGTTATCGTCGATGCAGTGGAAACATTCAAGTTGGTTGATGTCCAAGGGTCTCATAGTGGGATATATTGAATAAAATATAATAAAACCAATTTCGATTCCCACAGAATTTAATACATGAACTTGAAAAATTGTAAACTTTTTCAGATTATCTATCTTCAGACCAAAAAAAAAAACAAGCACAAAGAACTTGAAATTACACATCAAAAAAAAACTGGACATGTTTGGTTAGTGGTGACTAATTGTATTTTATATCTTTTCTCACGTCACCCCTCATTTGGGGTTTTCTCACATTCAAATTTAAAAATGATTTCGACGTCTAGCGTAATTATTTTATTTATATTTTTGACATGCCGGCGTTGCGGTTGGTTTTGTTAAGTTATCGTAGCATGCTCACATAATTTTTGTTACCACTTTGATATTAAATATCAAGTTCTTTATGCTTGTTTTTTTTTGGTCTGAAGATGGATTATAGATAATCCGAAAACGTTTACAATTTTCCGAGTTCATGTATTAAATTTTGTGGGAATCGACATTGGTTTTATTATATATTTTTTTAACATTCAAGTTCACCACCACCGAAGAAGTTTAAAGCACAATCTTCTGCAGACAAGGTGACGCTAACAATTTTTTTTTCGACCATGCAGCACCCTTGTTGATAGAGTTTAAGGAATCTGCTGGATGCAATGCAAATCTGTACAATGAAACTTTGAACAAGCTTCATCAAGCAAGAAGTCGGAAACATCCAGAAAAACTTACGCAAGGGGTCATTTTGCTGCACGATAATGCTAGGCCTCATGTTGCTAATGTGGTAAAAGAAAATCTTCAACGAAAGAAATGGAGCGTTTTAGAGCATCCACTCTATACCCCGGATCTATCGCCTTGCGATTTCCATATTTTCGGACCGCTGAAAAAGGCGTTAAAAGGTGGACATTTTGAGTCTGGCGCAGAAGTGCAGAGAGCTGTGGAAAACTTCTTCAATTAGCAGCCACAAGAATTCTATGAGCAGGGTATACGTCCATTGGTAAAACAATGGGATAGGTGCCTTAACTGTGACGGTAATTATTTGTAATTAAATTGTAGAATAATTTTTTTATAAAGCAAAGATGGGTTTCAATTGAACACACCTCGTATTTTGAAAAAAACCAGAAACCTCTGGAAGATTATTAAATTTGGACTAGAAGGGAACGTAAATTTCATTTCATTAGTGTTGTATAAGATCGTTATTACATGTACAGGTACAGCCCCCTTGCTTACGGTGATCTCCGATACAACGAGATGCTGGATATAACAATGATTTACGAAGTAACTGTTTCAATTAGTCTTATTTATGGTAGTGTATTTCTTGCTAACAGCTATTATTCGTCTCGCAAACAACGAATGAAAATTAAATTATTTTTAGCATTACAGCTCGGACTCTGAATATATTTACCTTTAAGCAAACTTAACCTAAAAGCATCGGATATAGATTGTAATTCAAATGAGGTTTTTGGATGCCTCGCTTTGCGGCGTTATTTGGCTGTTTTATAATTAACCTCAAAGACTTTTCATTAATAGTTTACTTTGCTTTTGGTATTATTTTTGAAATGGAGCTATCCAGGCAGTTTTTGAATCAAATTATTATTTAGATGTGTATTGTGTTTTTAGACTTTTTCCAGTTACGTAAAATTTAAAGTGCCAAAACAATTATGGACTTATTAAAAGAATGGACCTTAAACTATACTATGTACCTACATTTTTAAGATTGAAAATAAATATTGTTGGTTTTTGGGATATTACGTTTATCCTAAAGATCTTATTATATTATTTTATACAACACAGTTGTGTAGATACAGATACAAATACTGTTATATTTTATGCAGATATAGATCCTAGATACTTGTACACACAGCATCTAGATAAAGATACAAGATTTTAAAAAGCATCAGTGTACTCTTTGGATCCATACTGGATTAAAGCTACTTGTTTAAATTACTGTCTGAATATATTCAAAGGCTATATTCGACATAATGTCCCTCTGTATAAATTTTAGAAGATAATGTTCCCATAAATATTTCACACCATTTAGACATTTGTATTTTTTAAACCTCACATGATTTATCTTTGTGGCATCAAACATTTTTTTTAAATAAAGCTTGCGTTAGTGTGCCTACTGTGTAACCACAACTTGACCGTTGATATAATCCCCTTCTACACTCGACAATAAAAGTAATGTCCCTATTAACATTAGATTTATGCATAGGCAACACGTCTTGCATGCAGCTGTTGATGATAGGCGTCGTTAGTCTGCCATTTCTTTACCCCGACAGTGAAGAACACGAATGTCAAATTTTTTTCTGTGGTTGTTCTATGTAATTTATCAATAATGCTGATTAAATGTAAATTAAAATTCGTGCTTTATATTTATTCATTTAAGTATCAATATTTTATATGAGCTATGGAACTTTTTCACTTAGACTTCCTCAAGTACACAATCAACCACAACGATTTCTTATCTGCCATTGTTTTTGTCGTTATTACAAGAATGCAATTGTAAAAAGAAGTGACTTTTTTGATAACAACGATATCAGCAACCAACTCAACTAAAAATACAATTGTTAACACTCTTATGATACATATAAAATTTTGTAAAAACAAGTGACAAATCCTTAAAATAAATCTTCCTAGTTTGCTTTTTTTTAATGCTTTTTTAGCCATGTCTTTTTATTATTTTTTTATTATAAAATTGTTTTTACAATCGCTGTAAAACGGTATGAGCGTTATGGGCGGGGAAAAATGTAACCAAAATATGCTCGCTCGGAAATATTAACTTAAAGGACATTGCCATGCATAACATAACATACACCTGAAATCTAAATCTAAATAATACAAGTAGGTACGTAACCAATGTTTCATTGCAGCATAAGTGATTATGATTTTTGTAGTACCAGCTTGTATTGTGTGTTGTCTATGCTTTGGCTACATTTGTTTCGCTTATAACATGTTTTTAGTCTAGCAATATATAATTAAAAATGCGCTTTTTTAACATTTATACCGGAAAAGGCATTAAGTGAAAAATGTATGCAATTTTAAGCACACTTCGAAGATGTACTCAGTATTCCTGAAATATTTGGCACACAACAGATTTCATTTATGGGACACTTTGTCGAAGTCAGACAACTTAGTTAAATGTCAATTTAATTGGGACTTCAACAGGCCAAAGTGTTACTGGGTCTGGAACATCAAAAATTAGAGAGGATACTTCAAAAACTGTTGTTCAAATCAGGGCCAAGACGGCCCAACAAGTTTAACAACCCGACTTAAAAAATTTGGCGCCTTAATGACATTGGATTGAGAAATAATTAAACAATACATACAATTCATTAGATAACTTTCATTGCAAAATTTTTTATTTTAAAATATATTTAAATTGTACATTTTTGTTTAATTCAAAAATATTTTTAATATAATGAAGTTTATTTGTATTTATAAAAATACACACAATAGATAAAAGCTTCAAAAATTCTTAAAAAAAATCTATGTATCATTTCACTATGATCTATGCTTTCTACGTAATATATCGTATTGGTATTCTATGGATTAAATTATTTAATTTGGATTGTCGTAACGATAATCACACACTTTTTTAATTCGTTTCAAAGTTTGGTGCAAGCAATACTTGAATATAATCATACAGTCGTTGTTATATTGGGGAATGTGAAACTCAATTATTGTTTAATTAAATATTTTTGATTAATTTTGACATCTCATATTAAACAGATTTTTGCGTAAAAAATTGAAATATTTCAACATTCTCGGTTCTTAAGCGCCCTTGAATCAACGGCGCCTCTGGGCTATAGTTCATTTAGCCCAATAGATAAGGAGGCCCTAATTCAAATCCTTTTTATAAGACCACATGTCGTGTTTACGTGCAAGGATGAACATATGGCAAATTAAACACAACAAGAAAATATTAAAACCCTTAATAAGGCACAAAAATAAACCTACTAAAGAAGAATTACGAAACCGTGGAGAAATAGATATAAATAGGAGAACATGGAGGCGCAATACTTTCTGCCACCTGCTGAAAATCGATTTCCTATTTTTACTGATTTCACTTTCTAACAAATTGGTTAGCTATGTAACCCACAATACAAACGTGTAGCCGATACATGAATGAGTTCTTTAAATAAAATATGACCATCCACAAAACTGCAACAAATGGATGATTGTATAGAAACAATGTCCTGGAAATTTTTAAAATGATTATATTTATTATCCAGAAAATGTCTTAAAATGACTTCCATTGCAAAACCTACTACTTTAATCCGGTCTAAATTAAAATTAGATTACCCTCAAGCAGCATTTTTCTGTCAGCAAGTAACTTTTCATAAAACAAAACGACACCATCAGTTAGGTTCTCGTCACTGAAGAGTTGTACAACCTGGCTGAATGCCAGGCTAATTATGGAGTGGTTGTAATTAAACAACTGGAATAAATTCTAATTTTGAAACTTAAAATTACGTTCAAAGAAGGTTAGCAATTCGATATCTTAAAAATTGTTTCTTCTTCCTTATTTATTTTGTTCAACAACATGATTATTTTATGTAGATTAATTCCGTTTACACGCTTTAAAGTCAACAAGTAATTTACTTAAATAAAAATATAGCAGTGATATTCTCAAAATTTAAACAATTTATAAAATATGCTCAATAAACTAATAATCCTTCCTGGTATCTGAAACTGTGCTTGTTCTAAATTTAGTGAAAGATGCAATGGAAACCAAGGTAAAGTATGCAGCCTTGAACACTTGCATTTATTTTCGTTTACGCCTACCATTAAATACATTTTTTATGCAAAGTCATAAACAATAATAGTGATAATAAAAATAACCAGTCCTAGACCTACATTAAGAATAATAAATCAGAGAATAGTGAAAATATAGCACGACTATTTTTAGTTGTGTGAGTGGATTGGAAATATATTAATAAATACATTGCATCTTTTTCATTTAATAATCAAGAAGTAATGTCTTGGAAAATCTAATACTTTTGAAGTTGCCTTCAGTTTATCTTTCTATAATAGAATGAATAACCAATGAAAAAATGTCAATGACGTATCACGAAAAAAGGGCGGCACTAGAGAGGAATTATCAATATCAAGCTTTAGAAAAGTCTCTTCCCATTAGGCAACATATAAGATTTATTAAAGCTAACACAAATAAAAAAAAGGCTACAGGCTTGGGGCCCTTTTTAAAACACACCTTCTGTAAATAACAAGAATTCTGAATAATTTCCGATAGATATGTTTTAAAATAAATTTATTTATTTAGCTTAAATATTATTAGATTGCTGCATCTAACCCAAAAAGAAATATATTTGAATCTATGTACCCACACTAGTTCTAGCAGAAAACTGAATATATCGTTAAATCGTAAAATTTAACAAAAATATTATGCTTTTTCAAAGAAAGAAGCTTTCTAAACTGATGTAATAAAAATGTGCCAATCCTACCCTGGAAATCTAATAAAACCTACAACTCTATTTTAAACGCATTCAGCTGAATCAGCTTATAAAACTGTCACAGTGAAAACTATGAGTTCTTTGCTCCTTATCAACCTTTACCCTCGAAACATAAACACGTGAAAAAAAAACGTTCCCAGCCAAATATTTAAATCGATTCTGTAAGTGTAATCTACATGCTTTCCCCATTTTATTATAATACAAAAGTTCACAGATAAGTTGTAAATGTGACTTTCGCCTATAAATTCTTACCTTTTAGGTGATCCTACATTAAAGTTATTTTGCACAGAAACTGCCCATTCCCTCAATGAATCACTTGGTTTGGTTTCTTCAATCCTCAGTGTGGTATCATCCAAAGAATGGTATCCATTATTTTGACGGTCAATCCTAAAAACCGCACCTATTATTAGCCGCTCAATGCATACTTGCTACTATATTCTTACCTGTCCATGGTGTCATCCAACCCACTGCTTTGACTTTGCTCATAATCAAGCATGAGATCATCGGAAGTAATGCTTTCACATGGTGACAAGGTGTCTACAGACGCAGTTCTGCTATTTAGAAGGTTCTTCTTCCTGAGAAGCAACGGGCTTCCTTCAAAGGCTCCTAGCAGCTTCCTTTTTGGTTTAGGCGTGCTATCAATCAGAGTTGGGGTATTTTCTGAATTTTGCTGTGCTGCGCTTATGGGATCACTTATAGTGGTGGTGGTTAAGGTATCATCAAAAACCAGAGCAGGTTGATCCGCGATTTCATCATCGAAGTAGTCTTTACCATCAGAAAGGGATAGAGAATTTGAAGCATTTGTGGGTGTTCCTGGACTAGATGGACTAAGAGTCAGTTTTTCATTTACGTCTTTGGAATCGGACGAACTGGTCATAATGGCACTCTTCTTGATATCATTATTAAGCAGCTTATGTTTGATGAAATTCTCAGATTCTGAAAAACTGCATATTAGGCTATCTACAGGTGACGTTTCGTCGTCCAAAAGGGTGCCCGTGGTGCTGGCAGCGGCTACAGCAGCAAACTTAGGATCCTCTATGGTTAATAAGACGTTTTTAATCTCTCGGTTGGGCGGCGGCGTGTAATGTGTAATGGAAGCGTTCATGAAGTTTTGCAAAGCTAAGCTTGCTGGTTTTGAAACTAACTTTGTGGTTACCAACGATTCCCTATCCTTGCTTTCGTCGCTGGAACTAAAACTACAACTAAAATCGTCAGCCATTGCTTCCCCCGCATGCATCCACTCTTGCTCGTCGGAACTGGGAGGGTTGGAGTCATGTTTCTGCACCGACTTCATCTTAAGGAAGCTCTTTGGAGGCGAGTCATTGTTAAATCTATTTCTTTGTGCAGCCTTGCCTTCCTCTACGTAATCGTCGCTAAAACCTTCCGAGGAGGTTATGGATATCTTCCGCCTACTCTTTTCTAAGTTCTTTTCGTATTCCAACCTCCGCTCCCTAACGAACCCATTGTTGAAGTGGCTCTGGAAAGCGCTTGGCAGGCGAGGTAAGGGCACAGCAGGTTCTGAGTTATCATCCAGGTCTCGAAGGTCGAAATTATTTCCCGACACTACCATCTCGAACTGTCGGTGTTTCTGCTGCCAATTCCTTCGACTTCCAACGGTTGGAGAACTGTCCAGTAGTTCTACCCCGCGTAAAGTGTCCGTTTCGCCGTTACCGGCGCTCGAGTTGCTTCCAACACCTGAATCTTCCGTTACGGAGCCCTCTTTCGACGAGCTGTCTTCGCTTGGGTGCATCCCACGAGAAGCCTTCCTATTGTTGTTGGCCAAAGTCTTCGCAGTCTTGGTTTCTATCATGCGTACCGGTAGCTGCGGTTTCGGAAGTTGCGTGGACTGTAGAGTATACCTGTTAACCGGGGGCGGCGCGTACCCGAACCTAGTGGTTTTATTCTCGTTAGAATCCACACTGACGACCGCGGATTTAACGCGAGGTTGCGTCAGCGTCGTCGAAGCTCTAAAACTCGTCCTGTTGTTATTTCTGTACTCAAGTTGCGTAGGTGTTGTAGTATTTATATCAGCCACTCTGTTAAGTCTGTTTGCGTTCGGTTGCCGGAAGCCGAAACGGCTCACCCTCGTGGCGTTGGCTTCCTTCCGGGGTGGCGCGAGTCGTGGGGTTGTACGCCCCGGAGGGATGGCGTTGCTGGTTAAGGGCTCGGTGTCCCCGTTCCCATTCCGGTCTATTATTTCGTGTTTGGCAAGGCGCCTTGCCGCA
This sequence comes from Limonius californicus, assembly GCA_014611495.1. NCBI lineage: Eukaryota > Metazoa > Arthropoda > Insecta > Coleoptera > Elateridae > Limonius > Limonius californicus. The sequence continues at coordinate 15,368 of JABXWE010027548.1, read as the reverse complement.
GTGGCGTTATCTGCAATCGAGGGCGCCGTCACAGGGCGTCGTTTAAACCCGAAAGACATTGCTACGCCCTTTGAGTACATTCCTTGTCTTCTTGCCGAACTGTTCTTGTTGTCCTCGCATTCTGGGCTCTGAAAATAAAAATAAATATTTTCAAATGGCATACACTTCAAAGCACGAAATCTTGAAAATATTACGATTGCAAAAATACATGAAAAGATCCCACACGCACCAACAGACTTGGGTAATATCTAGATCCAGTGAATCTAGATACAATATATGGATCTTTAATTACTGCTCATACAGTAAAGTCACGGAAAACGTTAGATATAAGAGATTTTTTAAAAAAATTTCTCTTTGAGGAATTTAGTAAGCAGGTCAACTGGATGAATTTAGAAATATATATAATATTAAATTAAAAATTCCTTGTCCAATTCGGTGGAATTCTATGCATAATGCATGTATAACACGACCTAGTATTGAATCAAAATTGAACCAAGCTTGAAGGTATTAAAATGAGACCGGTTTCAGCTATCAGAATTTCTAAATTTAAAGAATATATTTTTGTTAGAAAACTGAAATAGACTTATACACAGTATGAAACATCTTGTCACTCAAACGCACTGAAATGCAAACATCAGCTGCTTCGTACAAATTATTTCAAAAATTCTGAAACCTTACTTACTCAGTCGTCCTCTTCTACCTTATGGTGTAGAGGTCTGATAGCTATTATTGCCTTATATTATGCATCTATCAATACAAGAAATTCATTTAAATATAATTGTATTTTTCTACCCCTGCCGAGGAATATTTATTGTGGGTACATATATGTAAAATAAATGTTGAGTCTCTGCAAGACGATTCAGTGGAAGAATTATACCAGCAAAGGTTAGAAAAGAAAATAATAAAGAAAAAAATTGAGGAACAAGACGACATCGACGGGAGCTGGACAAAAATAAAAAGAAATAGTATAGAAGTACGAAGAGTAAATACAAATAAAGAATCAATGCACAATAGTAAACCATGGTTCTGCGACGAAATAAAACCACTGACGAAACAAAAGAGAACAGAGACGCGGAAGACACCTATTGCATATGAGTAATATAAAAAAACAAATAAACTCTGAGATACGACGGATAAAGGAAGGTTACTGGGAACAATTCTCTCAAGTAACATGGAACACGACTTCTATGCAAAGCAAAAACAAATATAGAGATTTATAAGGTCAAAAAAAGAAGTAAATGATATAGTAGAAAGTGGGAAAATTACACAAGAAGATGGGTGGATTATTTCACAAATTTGTTTAAAGCAAGTGGTGAACAGAGCCGGCCCTAGGGATTATGGCGCAACGATGCAAAGATTGTTTCGGCGCCCTTAATGAATTTATTGACACAATATATTTTCATTGGAAATTATAAAACAGTGTTCCGCAAGGTAAGTTCGGCGTCCTTCGCATATGGCGCCCTTTGCTTACCGTGTGGAGCCGGCACTGGTGGTGAAGCAAGAGAAGACAACAATCCTAGAATTATAAATAACGAAGAAGTAACGGTAGACAACATAGAAATTCTAGAAGCTATTAAGAAACATAAAATAGGAAATCGGCAGGCGAAGATAATATAACGAATGAATTGTTAAAATATGGAGAATAGGCACTAATTGACGAAATGACAATGTTGATCCAAAAAATTTTTGAACGATGTAAAATACCTAATGAGTAAAGAACAGGAATATTAATACCGCTATTTACGAAAGAAGATCGTCAAAAGCCAGAAAATTACAGAGGTATTAATCTGCTGAGTACTAATAACTTAACGACCCCTAACGATGAGCAACAAGGATTTAGAAATGGTAGGTCCTATTTAGACACTGTATTTATAATAAAGCAAATTACCGAAAAAGCACTAGAATTCAATAAATCTGCTTTCATGTGCCTGGTGGATGTAGAAAAAGCATTCGACAGAGTTCAACTAGCCGATGTACTGATATATTATTAGAACGACAAATACCAACTATTTTAATACAAACAATTCCAGATATATACCTCAACAACGCCGTCAAAGTTTGAGTAAGTGGAAATCTAACAGATCGCATCCCATTCAGTAAGGGAATTCGCTGCGCCCGCTTTTATTTAACTTATTAATGGACAAGATAATTGACGGCGTCAAAAACCTCAGATGATATGAGATAGGCAGAGATAGTATAAGGATTGTGTGTTATGCAGACGATGCTATATTAAAAGCGGAAAACGAAGACGATCTCCAAAGGCTTCTGATGCAGTTCAAAGTAGTAGGTGAGAGATTCAATATGAAAATTGCTGCAGATAAGACAAAATCAATAGTGATTGCAAAGGATCCCGTAAGATGCAAGTTAATGGTGGATAATAAAATAATAGAATAAGTCATGCATATAAATTATTTAGATACCAACATAAGGTAATGTACAAGCCGAAGTCAGGAAAAAAACCCAAAAAGCTAGTAGAATTTCAGGATGCCTCAATAATAGTATATGGAAAAACAAATATCTCACTACGGACACAAAAACCAGAATTTATAAAAGCGTTGTAAGACCCATAATGAATGACGTACGGTGCCGAAGCAAGCTCTGAAACTGCAAAAACAAAACAAATACTAGAAACAACTGAGATGGCTGTCTTCGGAAAAATAGTTAATAAAACCAGGCTGGACAGAGTCCGAAGCAGGGAAATAAAGGAAATGTGTAAAATCGAATCGATAGTAAACTGGGTCAACAATAGAAGGCAAGAATGGAATGAATACATCGATAGAATGAACGACATGCGTATAACAAAAGTAGCGAGAGATGGTTCTCCCACAGGAAGAAGACGCCCAAGAAGAGCTGGAGTGACAGCCGGGGTGGATGTTAAAGAACAGACAGAATTTTCTATAATGAAGAAAAAGAAGAAGAGAAAGACTAACTAGAACCCCTCGCAACATGAATTGTTATTAATTTTAAAAGAATAAAGTAGAAACAAATAACGTACAGAACATGTAATTAGATTCCAGTTTACTGTATCATTATTTTAATAACTCTAAGATTTTAATAAAGTTTTGTTCCCATTAAACGTTATTTGCTTCATATTGTTGAGTAGATTTTTGAAATCTAAACTTTATAATAACGCAGAAACGTGACACGCGTGACATGTTTTAGACTTTCCCTGCCATCGAGTGTGTATAAATAAAGACAGCAATTATGTACCATTTCTCAATTTTACCGAGATTACAAAATTTTAAAAGATTTAAATATTTCTATGGATCTTGGATCTTTATCAAGATCAAATTTTACGTATGGATCTTAGATCTAGGAGTACTTATATCTTTTAAATGTGTCTGGATCTGCATCTAAATCCCCATAAAACAAATCTTAAATATAGTCGGTAGCCATTCTTAAAATAAGTTATATTTTGAAGCTGTTTGAAAATTATTAGTTTGATTGAAAACCCAGTTTTGTGTCAAATCAAGTCTTAAATTAGCGAAATTATCATTACTTGGGGGGCTGAAAATAAGCACAATTAATTGATCAAACTAAAATTTACATTTTAACGTCCAAAACCAGTTACAGACTGATTATTTGTTTTAGACAAAGGTAATATCATAACTAAGAAAATATTATCGATAGCACAGTATGCTAGGCAGATTTGGTTTAGGAGCAACCCTTTGAAGATAAAATGGTCGTAGCAACAGAAGTAGGTCGACAGTAAATAAAATCTACTGGTTTTAGATCTGCAATGCCTTTAAGCAAGCAATTCAAAAGGTTGAGTTTTTATTGGTGTAGTCTGCCTAATGTCGAAATTGCATGCCACACAGTTGCATTGAAATTCATGCTCGGCACGAAATCGCAGCTACTTTTTAGCAACTTCACATTTAGAGCTATAAATTAGAACAATTTGCTGCTCAGGATGTATCATTAAATAAAAATTGCTACCTTCGCATTTCAAGAAAAGAGTTCTAATGCAAGTGCATACGGTAATCAACTACCTTGCAGATTTAAGAACTAGCTTTACATAAGAGCTTGGACAATTTAAAGATGTGACTTTTAATGCGCTTCCTATAAAGATTTAGAACATCAGGTTAAATAATCACATTTCAAAACTGAAGTGGCAACTTGAAGCGTAATTCAAAATTTGGACAGGCAGAAAGTCAACTAAGACATGAAAGCCAAGACGAAGACAATAACTTTGAATTTTTTTAGACTTTCTAGACTAAAGGTGAGTTTTATCTGTTAAATCAAAGTAATAATTATATTTCAGCATGGGCGTCAAAAAAATATACAAGGTTATTTATATAAGATAATGAGCCTACATATATGTTTTTATGCAACCCATTTTACAAGTGTTATTCTAACAGTAATTTAAAATTTTATAATATTTTTGTTGTATTTTATTATATTGCACACGAATTAAAATTTATAACAACGCCGAGAGAGAGAGTATATGCTTCAATTTACTTTCATGATACAATCAGCAGTTAATGCGCTATTACAGCGTTCGCAGCGAATTAAAAGCATATAGATTCTCTCGTCGTTGTTGTACATTTTAGGTCGTTTTAAAATGAAACACAATATAATTATCAATATTAAAAAAACATTTGTCACATAAACAGAATTAAGGTGTATATAATTCCTAATATATAACAATTTTTAATCACCGACTTGTAAAATGGGTTGCATAATAGTTATTTATTGTACAAGACGATAAAATTGTACTTTATCTTTGAGAGTGTTTTTTAGCGTCGAGACGTCAGTCGAGACGCTAATTACGCTCGAGAAGATAATGCGATTTTATCGTCGTGTGCAATACAATATTTTTTTCTATAGCAAGACTTCAAATTCAGGTGAAAAATAACATTTCAAAGAAAATTGTAATTTTTGGCACAAAAATCGCAACTGTGTTGCTCCGTTACTACGGATATGAATTACTCTGTCAACAAATGTCAAACAAATTTTACATTCTGGTTTTTGTGGAGTGTTCAGTATTTTTGCGTTTTGTGTACGAAGTGAATACGAAATGTACGGAAAAGAATTAACACAAGAAGAAGAAAACTAATAATGTTAATTGTAAAATTACACTTGTTGTTAATCCTTCGAATTAATGTGTTTGAATTTGTAAATTTAATTGAATAAAAAAAGTTAAAACATTTTATCTACCCTTGCTGTTAAAGTGTTACTTTATCTACCCTTGCGGTTAAAGTGATACTTTATCTACTCAAAAGAGTTGCTATAACAACATTTTAACATTAGCTATAGAAAAAAAACATATATGTAGACTCTATGTGAATAACCCTGTATACGTAAACATTTACATGAAAATGTAAATCGTAAAATTTCGAGGTAAAACAAATTCTACGTTTGCTATGAAATTAAACCATGAAGTTGAAATCTAAATATTTTTTCAGTGCAAGGCCTGTAAACGTTCGTAGCTCCCTAACAAGCCTATAAAATATTTTTAGTAAAATCAATACGAATTCAGACAAGTTCAAGAACAATGCGTTTGTTTATCATTTGCGTGTTTCGAATGAGTTATGAGCTACGAATACTTTAAAAATGTTAAGTATTTAATATGTTAAATGGAGATTCAGTTAGGTGAATAATCGAAACTATCGCTAAATGTTAATGTTAATATAATTCGATTTTAAACAAATTCCGACCCTAGATTTATGATTGCGGCAGATCTTTACATATGATAATACCAAAGAATATAGATATCTATCTATCTATCTATATCTATCTATATTCTTTGGTAATACGCAAATTCACTGGGTATATATGTTACGATGAATGTAGGAAATTAGTTAATCTGGATAATAGCCGGTTAATATTCACGATTACCCACAACTTCGGTAAATCTAAGAAATATCTACAAATTATGGTATTCCACATTCACCGGTAATTTTATACAGGGTGTCTCAGAAACAATGGGCCAGCGTTTAGTCATAGATTCTTTAGGTAAAAATAAAGCGATTAAACCTAATATACCTTAGGCAGAAAGTCCTTCCTTAAGAAGTTATAGGGCCTTAAAATTCAATTTTTTATTTTTTATTTTTATTGTAATTTCCACAAATCTAAAGATATTTCTTTCAAATTTGGTACACATATCATTATGTAGTAAAGAGAATTAAAAAGTACATAAATAAGGTACTCTTAGTTCAAACGCGTAATGGCAACCGTTTGCCTTAAAATGCTTGCACAAGTTTTGAGTTGCCGTTAGGACGTGCAATTATCAGGTAGCCATGATCACAAAAACAATGGGTAGCGCTTGTTACTGCAGAAAAAAAAACAATGCTAAGTCAATTAAATACTTTGCTGTAATAGAAATTTTATTTTTTGAACGTAAACGCAAACCGTATCTCTCATTTCAGCATTGGAGAATTCGTTATGTCGCGGCATTTTCGTAAACACAACACAAAAATTTAAAATAAAATTTCTATGACACCAAAGTATTTAATTAACTTAGCATTGTCTTTTTTTCTGTTGTAACAAGCACTACCCATTGTTTTTGTGGTCATGGCTACCTGATAATTGCACGTCCTAACGGCAACTCAAAACTTGCACAAGCATTTTAAGGCAAACGGTTGCCTTTACGCGTTTGAACTAAGAGTACCTTATTTATGTACTTTTTAATTCTCTTTCATAAAATGAAAGAAAACTGCAAGCTTTTCCACTAATAACAAAGTTAGAGCTAATATAAAATTTGAGTGGTAGGTTAAGTGCCTCTTAAAGTTAAGTCTGGTTTATGAAAATGCTGCTGCCACTTTACTACATAATGGTAAGTATGTGTACCAAATTTGAATTTGAATCTTTAGATTTGTGGAAATTACAATAAAAAGAAAAAATAAAAAATTGAACTTTAAGGCCCTATAACTTCTTAAGGGAGGACTTTCTGCCTAAGGTATATTAGGTTTAATCGGTTTATTTTAACCTAAAGAATCTATGACTAAACGCTGGCCCATTGTTTCTGAGACACCCTGTACATACATACATATACGTAGTTTCCAAAATATATTGGTTACTTTTATTAATTCACGTAAATTAATTATTTTTACTAATATTTTTTATAATTATTAGTGTTGCTATAGGACATATCAATTTAAAAATACTGAACAAAATTAGAAACCATAAAAAATTAGGATAAGTTAGGATAGGTTATGTTAGTTTATCTTAGGTTATGTTAGGTTAGATTGGGTTGGGTTAGGATGCAAGGTTTATAATTGCCGGTAAATGGAACAAATTGGTTAATACGTATAATAGCCGGTTAATATTACTTATCACCAACAACGTTGGTAAATCCAGGAAAGACCTGCAAATTATTCATGTTCACCGATAATTTTATATAGTTTCCAAAATATATTGGTTACTTTTATAAATACACGTAAATTAATTATTTTTACTAATATTTTTTATAATTATTAGTGTTGCTAATAGGAACATATCAATTTAAAATACTGGAACAAATTAGAAACCATAAAAAATTAGGAATAAGTTAGGATAGGTATGTTAGTTTATCTAGGTTATGTTAGGTTAGATTGGGTTGGGTAGGATGCAAGGTTTATAATGCCGTAAATGGAACAAATTGGTTAATAGCTTAAAATACCGGTAATATTACTTATCACCAACAACGTTGGTAATCCCAGGAGGGGAAGATCTGCTGCTTATTCAATGTTCACCGATAATTTTTATATAGTTTCCAAAATATATTGGTTATTTAATAAATACACGTATTATTATTTTTCATCTAAGTATTTTTTTTATAATTATTTAGTGTTGCTATAAGGACTATCAATTTAAAAATACTGAACAAAATTAGAAACCATAAAAAATTAGGATAAGTTAGGATAGGTTATGTTAGTTTATCTTAGGTTATGTTAGGTTAGATTGGGTTGGGTTAGGATGCAAGGTTTATAATTGCCGGTAAATGGAACAAATTGGTTAATACGTATAATAGCCGGTTAATATTACTTATCACCAACAACGTTGGTAAATCCAGGAAAGACCTGCAAATTATTCATGTTCACCGATAATTTTATATAGTTTCCAAAATATATTGGTTACTTTTATAAATACACGTAAATTAATTATTTTTACTAATATTTTTTATAATTATTAGTGTTGCTATAGGACATATCAATTTAAAAATACTGAACAAAATTAGAAACCATAAAAAATTAGGATAAGTTAGGATAGGTTATGTTAGTTTATCTTAGGTTATGTTAGGTTAGATTGGGTTGGGTTAGGATGCAAGGTTTATAATTGCCGGTAAATGGAACAAATTGGTTAATACGTATAATAGCCGGTTAATATTACTTATCACCAACAACGTTGGTAAATCCAGGAAAGATCTGCAAATTATTCATGTTCACCGATAATTTTATATAGTTTCCAAAATATATTGGTTACTTTTATAAATACACGTAAATTAATTATTTTTACTAATATTTTTTATAATTATTAGTGTTGCTATAGGACATATCAATTTAAAAATACTGAACAAAATTAGAAACCATAAAAAATTAGGATAAGTTAGGATAGGTTATGTTAGTTTATCTTAGGTTATGTTAGGTTAGATTGGGTTGGGTTAGGATGCAAGGTTTATAATTGCCGGTAAATGGAACAAATTGGTTAATACGTATAATAGCCGGTTAATATTACTTATCACCAACAACGTTGGTAAATCCAGGAAAGATCTGCAAATTATTCATGTTCACCGATAATTTTATATAGTTTCCAAAATATATTGGTTACTTTTATAAATACACGTAAATTAATTATTTTTACCAATATCTGTTATAATTATTAATGTTGATATAGGACATATCGATTTAAAAATACTGAACAAAATTAGAAAACATAAAAAATTAGGATAGGTTAGGTTAGGTTATGTTAGGTTATGTTAGGATAGGTTGGGTTAGGTTAGGATGCAAGCTTTTTACATTTACCACTACGTACCAGACATTATATATAATTGCCGGTAAATGGAAGAAATTCGTTAATACGTGAATAGCCGGTTAATATTACTTATCACCAACAGCTTTGGTAAATCCAAGAAAGATCTGCAAATTATTCATGTTCACTGATAATTTTACATAGTTTCCAAAATACATTGGTTAGTTTGATAAATGCACGTAAATTAATTACTTTTAACGTTATTTTTTATATTAAGTAATGTTTATATGTATAGTACATATAGATTGTAAAATACTGAACGTAATTAGAAAACATAAAAAATTAGGATAGGTTAGGTTACGTTATGTTAGGTTAGGGACCTCGGTGGAGCAGTGCGGATACGCGCTGTCACTCGAGGTCATATTGAAATGCGGTCCGATTGGCTGGGTGTTCGAACCCCGGCTGATGCGATCGTATTTCACTTTGTTAAGTTTAGGGGGCATGTTGCATGAATGATTAGTGTGTAAGGGACGCCCGCACCCCCCTGGAGTAATGCGAAAGCTGTTCCGGAGGGAGGGGGCAACGGTAGTATGAATGAATGAGAAAAAAAGATTATGTTAGCTTAGGTTAGGTTAGGTTATGTTAGGTTAGGTTAGGTTGGGTTAGGCTTGTGTTATAATACAAATATGAAACATTCAAAATTAATAATATATTTCAAAAAACTAATTTAGAAGACTGAATCTTTTAACAATATTTTTTTACTGAGAGAAACTATTTTTATAAAATTATTTCCGTTTATATACAAGAGCCAACGTAGATTCATATATACATTGAAAATATAATGGAAATGTTGGACAACACACGACCAGATGTAAAAATATTTCAGTTAATTACTAAAAGCACATACATCAGCACAATTCTATAATTTCTAGGATTTCAGTTATGGATATTATTGCTTTAGTTCAGTAAATGTAAACCCCTGTAATCTAATCGATCAGTTCGTTTCAGCTTTAACGTACATAGATGTGAATTAGCGCCACCAAATGTGCTTATATGGAAGTTAGTCATTTACGAAAATAATTTTTTCACTGTGCAAAATTCTTTTATGTTTCACAAAATTATATATTTCAGTACCAGAAAATATTTTTCAGGATTTATTTAACGTAGAAGAACTTTATGAAAAGTATATTTGCGATCAAAATTTATTTTTGTTTGGAAATATTGTTTCCTAAACATCAGAAACCAATTTCTGTATAAAGTAATTTTTGAAGTTATACTTGCCTACACGTTGCTACATATGTTCAGCTCTCCACTTGCCCCCCCCCCGCCCACTAATTTTATTAAATTCTTAAACTCGAACACGAAAAATATTATTTATTTAATTTAAAAAATTGCGTTATTTTTATATTATTTTGAAAAATGGAGATACATCAGAATTTTGAATTTAGAAGATCCAAAAAATTCAGACGATTTGCGCAGGGCTCTCTATATCACAGACAAAATTCCCTATTAAAAAACATGCATATCTTCTTTTTAATAAATCTCTAGATATGAAATTTCATGAAAATCAAACTAAATCTTTCGGAAATATTCGAATCACATACATATACAGTGTGTCGTATTTAAGATGAAGACACCCCCATATTTTCGCTATTTGAAGTAAAAACTTGACACATTGTCAATTTAATAGTGTCATGTATTCAAATTACTTTCCATGGCACACTAAATATCAAATTAAAAAATAAACTTGTAATTATTTTGTGTATAGACCAAAATAATGAAAAAATTAAAAATGCGAATTTTGTCATGAAACTCGGTATCTGGGGTTAGAATAATATTCTGAACAACTTTTTTTAATAATTTTTTTCGATATCTCTAACGCGAAGCAAAATATCGAGAATTGACCCTGTTTGTGAATTCGTAGTAGGCTGAGTTTAAAGTTCAGATTTTAGTTGAGTATCTTAAAAAATGTGAGGCATCAACCTGTACGACTGTGCAAAAATTCAAATCTGTATTCCTTCAAATAGCAAAAATATGGGGGTGTCTTCATCTTAAATGCGACACACTGTATACTGTAGTGGACCGCAGTTGCCATTATAAGTATATTATTACCGATAGTCGGACTTTGGGACATTATGTTCATAATTTTCATTTTTAATCTATACTCGCATAAAGATTTCATGTTAAATGTAACTAAATGCTAATGAATATTAGTTGGAGTTTGAAAATCACCCTTCAATGATCTTTGGAACGGCCGTTCCGTCACACATATTTATTTTTGTAAAGGGGCTGTCCTTTACGGGTACACTTAAGTTATGAGGGAAACATTCACAAAATAAATATCCACTTTCATGTATAATGAATGGAATTATACAACAACTACACATTCGATAGTTGAATGTTATAATTCCATTTTTAAAATATTTGTTTGCAGCGTCTTTCTTCTAGCTATTTTATTGCAGGTAACAATATAACTTCGAATTAGTCTGATCTCAAGTAAGCATAAATTGGGACAGCCGTCAATAAATGGGGCGGTTTGTGATAAGTTTATGTATTTTCGTCACGGACGTTTCCGTTAAAGTCATTAGTTCAAAAAACGAAGAACGGTTTCTTGTTGAATGGACCCTTCACACAGAAACGTGGTAATTAAATTCAAAATTTATTAGGATCTGAGGATTAGGTAAAGAGAGTTATTTCGGCTGTTGCATTGATTTTAACTAAATATTCTTGGGCTCACAATACATAGAGCGTAGAATTGTTTTTCAAATTGGTACACGTGCAGTAGGTTCTTACGATCCAACACCCGTTTTTGGCCTATAAAAGCAGAAGTAAGTTGTCATGAGGGGATCATTCTTGCTTGATCTAACCATCAAGAAGCACAGTTCCTTTACGAGTTCCTTTAACCCTTCACCTGCCAAGCGCTTTGAGGTATCTCGGCAGCTACGGCACCCCCTGACAATTGCGCTTGAGGTATCTCGGCTGCAGTGTCAAATTCCTTTAACCCTTCACCCGCCAAGCGCTTGAGGTATCTCGGCAGCTACGGCATCCCCTGACAATTGCGCTTGAGGTATCTCGGCTGCAGTGTCAAATTCCTTTAACCCTTCACGCGCCAAGCGCTTGAGGTATCTCGGCAACTACGGCATCCCCTGACAATTGCGCTTGAGGTATCTCGGCTGCAGTGTCAGATTCCCTTAACCCTTCACCCAACAGCGCTTCGTAGTCCAATTCATTAATAATACGCCGTTCACCTTCAGAAACCCCCCTGCGAACCGGCCGATAACAGCATCTTTGGTATTTTACTGGGCAAATAGTTTAGATTTCCTAAGGAAATCGATGTACTTGAGATCACGTCGCACTACCTCGGCTAAGGTTTCCTGCAGTTTCCTAGCCTGAACAGGTGAATGCCGGAGGTAGTTAAATTGCACTGTCTGCAGTTAAATATTGACGATAATAATTAATGTATTAAACCTCTCTGGTGTTTTATTTCCGTATTTAGCTCAACTACTCTACATCCGAACCTAACACGATCACGACGAATCACGACTTATAAAAGAAAAAGCACAACACAAGGGTCCGTAACGCTACAATATAGTCAGTTCACGATGAAAGGAATAAATTCAATAAAATACAGGCATTTGCTTTTGTTGAAAAACTCTCGAACAAGTTAATTTAGATTTTTGAATTGGCCCATATGTCACCTCAGAATCACTTCCGGGAAAACCGGAAGTGACACATATTTTCTTATTTCAAATACAACTCCTTGTATATTTTATCAGATTTGGATAGATAATGAATATACGTATACAGTATACCCATATTTAACATATTTATCATGAAAATTTACGTACATATTTATCAAAACTAATTTGATATTTTCTCTTCTGGAGATTGCACTCTGGACGTACCATGCAATTTTACTTAGTGATAGTTGGTATAGAAGTTAATGAATTTGTCAGAATTACTGGTGACAACTAATAATTGCAGCTTTTGAAGAATTAATCGCATAACTATTATCCTATCAATAATCAAGATGCGTCTAACAGAAGGAGAACGAATAAAAATACTCATGATGATTGTTTTTCAAAAACAGCTTTGCAATTTATTTAATGAAACTTACCCTGACCGGCCGCCAATTAGTCAATTTTTCAATGCAAAAAAAGTTCAGAGAGTTTGGGCATAATATGTAACACTTAAAGGTAAAGCAGGCCAGATACCCGAAGACGATAAGGTAAACATCGTACCAGAAGCTGAAGAAGATCCTCATGTGTCAGTTAAAGAAATTTCAAAGAATTTTGATTTGACAACAGGTACAGTTTCAAAGATATTTCGAATAGCGATATACCGCCCATATAAACCCAACCTTGTCTATGAATAGTTAGAAGGTTACTTTGTCCATAGGGTCGAATTCTGCGGGTAGATAATAATCGGAATGCGCAATAAAATTTAAATTTCATTCAGAAAATAATTTTTGCAGACTAGGCAACGTTCTGTCTTAATGGTGCCATCAACAGGTGCAATTGCAGGTATTGGGCAACAGAAAATCCCTGCTGGATGCAGGAGGTGCACACTCAGGGCCCCCAGAAAATTTATGAATGGGCGGGAATTGTGGGTAACAGATTTTTAGATTCAAATTTTTTTGAAGGGACGCTAAACGGATAGCGCTTCCTGAAGTTTCTTCAGTTACATGTAATTCCTGACTTAGTTGCTCGATTTCCCAATCACCAACATCCTGATCTACCAAACGATCAAATGCTGTTCCAACAAGATGGAGCAACTCCGCATTATGCATTAGCCGTTCGACAGTTTCTGGATGTCACTTCTCCCAACAGATGGATCGGCAGGGGAGAACCTATTGAGTGGCTACTAGGCCACCTGATGTAACACCTCTACAGTTTTTCTTGTAGAGGGATTTAAAATCCAAAGTGCACTGTAATAAACCAAATAATACGGAAGATTTAAATTTATTCAACTTGAGAAATACATTGAAATTAACGCGCTTCAATTTGACCATTTATTATAAAAGTTTGAACCTACTGAAAACATTAATTGATTATCTATCGAAATTTGTTAAAATATACAGAGTATTGGTCTTGAAATAAGAAAGTAGATGTCACTTCCGGGAAAACCGAAAGTGATATTGCGTTGACATGCAGGTGAAAAAATTTCAATTCAAAAATCTAAATTGACGTCTGAGCGTTTTTCAACGAAAACAGTTGCCTTTATTTTATTGAATTTATTCCTATCATGGTGAACTCACTGTACACGTATCACATTCTATCACCTATATGATTACGAATTCAGGAGAATTTATCGATACATTTCATACTCAACATTCTGATTTGTATCGTTTTATTAAACTGATCAATAATATTTAGTTAAATAATAATGGTGAGGCTCTACACCCCATGATTGGGATTGGCCTGCAAGTCAGAGCTCCCGTATACTTGCCGGTTGTAGCGTGGCAAATTCATGACACGTGGTGATGTGGTGAGCATCAGGTATTAACAACCGCATTATTACCTCTTGTTCATTCAAACACAGGTACCAAATTATGTAAAGCGACTGGGTAGGCCGCCCGCCGGGCATCGAGTCGGGGATTTGAACTCCCGACCTTCCGCATCGGAACACAGTTCTCTAGCCACTGTACCATACTGGCGATATTTAGTTATATACTCACAGAAAAATAGAGAATTTCAAAAATTAAGATAGAATTATAGAAAACTCCCAGATTTTATAGAATAATATTAAAAAGAATTAATTTTGTTAAAAATGTAATTTTTACAAGAAAATATCATGCATGCTATTTTGACTAGAGTCGAAGATTTGAACATGCGAAATATGAACAACTTGTATATTCATTATCCAAATATAAGAACGTTAGCACTTTCCTCTATTTCCTGATGCTTAATAATTTGACAATTTAGCTAATTCTAATTATTTCGTATTCTTTGTTAAAATCTATTTTAGTTTACATAATATGCACGACATGACATTATTTTATCTTATATGTTTTAATATTTTTTATTAAAAGGTAATATTTTCTTGTTTCAAGTCCTACATAGATATCTTATAATGTACTGCACTGTAGTACAACACATTCATTAACAATGGTTTTGTTATATATTGTTATGTATATATGTTTATTGCCCAGTTTGGCCAGTTGGACTATTTTGGAGATAAGCGGATTTATAGTTTGCTCAATTGATATCAGAGAGATCAAGAAGTCAAAAATAGTTGGCAGCCCTTAAAAAAAGGTAACTAGTAGAAGTTCAGTGGCGTGCATATGTTGCACATAAACAGGATAGGTGACGAGATCTACTGGAAATTGTTGTGATAATTTCCCTCATTTTCTATTAACCAATAATAAGTCTCTATTTTGAATTTATCCACCAATTAGGCTGGTATTATACTGGTAATACCCCTAGGGAAATTACCGGTATAATCAACTCGTATTGGTTCAAATTTCGAAATAGAAGACA
>JABXWE010027547.1:0-16615 GCA_014611495.1 Limonius californicus | reverse complement strand
TTTTTGGCGGTGACGTTTCTATGCTGCGCTATTTTTGGCGACGACGTTTTAAGCGCTACATTTTCCAAGTCGCTAATTTCCTTGGTGTTATTTTCTTTTTGTTGTAGATAGATCTTTATACTGTTGTGTGTTTGTATAGGCGTTATTTTTGGCGGTGACGTTTCTATGCTGCGCTATTTTTGGCGACGACGTTTTAAGCGCTACATTTTCCAAGTCGCTAATTTCCTTGGTGTTATTTTCTTTTTGTTGTAGATAGTTCTTTATACTGTTGTGTGTTTGTATTGGTGCTATTTTTGGCAACGACGTTTTCACGCGGTATTATTTTTGATGTCGTTATTTTTACTTTTATGACAGAGATGTTATACCAAACTGCAAACAATTCGAAATAACGTTGTTGTAGATGCATCTCTATACTGTTGAAATTTGTATAGGCGCATTTTTGGCGGCAACGTTGTTACTTTGGGCTATTTTGATGGTACTATATTTGATGCCATATTGTCGTCGATACTATTTTCTAGGCGCTATTTTGACACTCAATCCGTAATGAAACATAAAACCTTCACTTTCATTGTTATTACTGTTACGGTAAATATTAATTACCGGTTAAATGTATACTTACAAGTAAAACGAAGTTATTCATTAAATCAAGTGAAAACCTACGTAATTGCAATTACTGCACATTGCTAGATTTAGATATGAACCTTAATATAACAGAAACGTTATGCTACACTGCAATAAAATGTAAATTATGTTATTGTAAATGCTACTCTATACTATGTGTGTTGGTATGGGCCCTATTTTTGGTGACAACGTTTTTACGTGACGCAATTTTGAATGCCGCTATTCTTGATTGCGCTATTTTTGACGGCTCTGTTTTTTAGCGGAAATTTCGATCCCCAATCGTATGTATCGCCCATACCTGCCACACGGCTCGACGGATTTTAGTATTTAACAATTCGTCTGTATTACAACTGTTTAGAAGAAATAGAAAATCCAAAATGGCAGATAGACTTGTTTTCTACAGAGCATTTGTTTTTAATCTAAAATTTTAAAGCTGATTTTATAAAGAGTCCTATTGCAATTAGAATGATTTTTGCCCAACTTTCTAGCTTTAACACTAAAGCCGTTATGCTTTTTCACAGTTTCCATTTAATTTCCGTTTACGAATAAAATTAGTAATACACTTGAGCATTAATATTAAAACTATAGTGTTTGCAAAAATACTTAAGTAAAAACAACTATAAAAATGGTGCGCGTTACAGTTTCATAATTTCAAGAAAATTATTAATTTAAAATTTTGCTACTTAAAAAAAGTCATTTTTATTTATTGTCTAGCCTGGTATTTGTGACTTTCTGATAATGTTTTAATATTACAAGCCTAAAACTTGACAAAATTAACGTGTAGAGGTGTATACAAAATTAGTATAGTAATCAAAAACCAGTTTTTAGATAGCAGTGTCGTTTCAAAAGCTAAATAAAAAATTTCAGAAATATCTTGGTAAAGATTATTACTGTTACGGAAAATGTTCGTTATAACTTAAAAGTATAGAAGCAAGTAAAACAAAGTCTTTCATAAAATCTAGTGATAACCAATGTAGGTATTAGATGTTAAACCTCGGTCCGGTCTTCCAGTGTTCCGACAAAGTTCTAGACAAGTTAAGAGTCAAATGTATCTTCCTTGTTACGGTATTTTCTGTCTATCAATTGTCCGACAGTCTACGTCAGAGGCAGTGGCGGCTCGTGAGTTAAGAAAGAGAGTGGGCACAAGAAAAAACTTACCTATTTTTTGTACATAAAATCCATTTTCCTATTTTTCATGCTGGAAAAGACGTCTATGACTTTGTTGTCAAAATCCGGGATAGACTGGACGAACTTCTTTTCTATTGATAGGACCGCCAATGCGTTCAGTCGATCTTTTTGCACACCATTAACTTCCATCATTGAAAAAACATCACTTTCGTCTTTGAATTCAAACGCGCGAAAACAGCGCTCAAAAGTGCAAATTCAAACGTTGACTGCAAACGGGAACAATGTGCTCGGTGCCCCATTCGCCTGGTATATCGCGTATAGCGAAGATAACCGATAGGCAACCGAATCATCCTCTAAATAGGTACAAATCAGAGCGTTCCCCGGAACATAGTTTTGAGCGTGTTAGCCGCGCCTTTGGTGCGGAAGGAAAATTTGATACCATCGTTAAAATAATGTAATTAAAATAATGCACTGAATTACATGCGAATTTCTTTCTGTGTTTATCTTGGTGGTTGGGTGGGCACGTGCCCTTGTGCCCTTTAGTACAAGCCGCCACTGGTATACTGTGTGCCTACCTAGATATAATGTGGTGCCGGCCGGATGTTTAGGCTATAAAACACAGACAAAAGAAAACGCGGAAAACGCGTCGGCGGCACATGATGGAAGATGGTTACAACGCGGTAGCCGCGTCGCCGACAGTCAATGTGCTAAATGTTCGGCGTTATTTAAACCAAATAGGTGGATAGGGCGCAGGGGTTTTATTGAATAGCCCTCTCCTTCTCCAGACCTCAATCCATTGGAGTTTACACCTAACCACTAAATAATTAGGAAGAATTGAGACTCGGAATAGTTAGTGACAGAAGAATTCCTGCAGAACATCTTGTTAACGTAACTGAAGGATTTGTACATAAATTTCGTTATTGCCAAAAAGTAAATGTGACCTTTTGCGTGTTTTTAGTTGTTTGTGTTATTTTGTTGTCAGGTGTAACGTAATAGAGCAAATTGCAGAACATTATTATTAAGTTTTGTTTGTTTTATTGAATATCTTTAGAATTATTAAAAATATACGCATCAAACATTACAGGTATATCAATGAACTCGCAAAAAAGAGTTCTACCGATATATCAGGGTAACAAAAATATACAGGATATGATATTTAAAACGAAACAGTTGGTATGATTTTCGATTAAACCGGAAGTCCTTTTAAACCGCTAATACCTTGATTGTTTCCGCCATATAATGGAACATAGAAAATTTTGTCGAAATAGCAGTTGCTGTAGTAGAGAGGGTAGCCTTTTAAGTTTTTACAAACGACCACTAGGTAGCGCTGTTGAGATGTGTCATTACCATTTTCGTTAAATTTGACATTTATTATTGTGAAAACAGTTGCAGCTTATAAATTGATGGAGCAGTTTGTTTACAGTCAACGTTTAAAGAAAGCAATTTTGTGAAAAAATGGAAATTTCACTTGAAGGTTTTAGTTGGATGATTTTTTACAATGTTAATAAAGGCCTAACTCAACAACAATGCATAGAATCACTTCGTTCAACTTTTGGTAATGAAGCAAAATTAGAAAAGGCTGTTTACAATCGGTTTGTAGAATTTCGTCGTGGTCGTGCGTTCGTCAGTGGTGAATTTCGTGAAGGTCGACCAAAATCGGTTGTTATTCCAAAACACATCGATGCTGTGCGCAACATGATTGAAGAAGATCGGCATGTGAGTTACAGTGAGATAGAGACATCCTTAGGCATATCGAAGACTGCAGTACATTCGATTTTGCATGAACATTTAGCTGTGAAAAAGATCTTTTTTTTTTAATTTATATTTTGACAGTTCAGCAAACTAATGCTATTCATGACATTGTTAATTATAAATTGTCGCGTAAAAATAACAGATTGATTCGACACAGGGCCGTTTCACTTCACTAAATTAAAGATTGTTCTGGGAGTATCACAATACCATTGTACTACTAAGTATTATTTTTTCCCCGATGGATTCTGCATAATTTGACAGAAGTTCAAAAAAAAAGGCTCGTGTTAATTGGTGTAAGGAAATGGTCAAAAAATTCGACCGAGGAACTGCAAAATCCGTATATAACACCGTAACAGGTGAGGAAATTTGGATATATTCGTATAAACCGGAAACTAAGCAACAATCCACTGTTGGGGTGTTCCAAGATGAACCGAAGCCCACAAAAGTTGTTCGTTCACGAAGCACTTCCAAGAAAATGATAGTTTCTTCGGTTGTACTGAACATGTCGCAACCATTCCTTTAGACTAGAGGATCGAAGAACAGTTAACGCTTAATGGTATCCAACAATTTGTTTGCCAGACGTCATCGACGAAATCTGGAAAAACAACCGAAAACGTCGCATCATTCTTCATCATGCCAATCCCATCTCTCACACAGTACGTCAAACAATTGATTATTTGAAGGAGAACAACACTGAATTAATGTCGCGTTGCCTGTCTTCAACTGATTTATCGCCCAACGACTTCTTTGTATCCGCGAATGTCAAAAAAAAAAGCGTAGACAGCGACTTTCATCATTAGAAGCTGTTGAAGTCTTAAAAAACCATGTTTTTGGGATACTACCTTCAGAGTGGAAAAAATGTTTCGAGAATTGGTTTGAACGCACGCAAAAGTGTATAAAGCAATTAAACTGTTTGTTCCAAAAACATTTTTTTCTCTCCTTGTTTTTGTAAAAACTTAAAAGGCTGCCCTTGTAATTGCATTGTTCCATACTTTTGCCAATTCCTGTATTTACATAGTTGAAATACTATAACTGAAATAACATTGATTCGACAAAAAATCGTGCTATTTGTCAGAGACATTTATTTCATGCGGTTTTAAAGTTTGAGCTAGCTTTTAGTTTACCAAGTGATACAGTTTTATGGTTCATTCTGTGTGTATTTAGATTGTATTTATAAAGCCACTAAAATGTACTGCTTTGTTTCTACTTAAGCATGTAGGAAACGGAGATTTTCTATGACCGCTGGTGATCCATCCTCCCTTCAAACTATTACAGTGCAAGTCAGATGGCCCCCATAAAGTTTCATCTTTTTGATAACAATCAAATGAATGTGGCTCTTCCTCTATATTATCCAAGTTATCATGAATGTTAATCGGTGGCAAAAAGCTGCAATCTAAAATATTTTACAATCACAACAAATAAACTTACAATTGTCCCTCTTTGGATTATTTATAGGCTAAGGCTTTGAATTAAATTATTTCTTAGCATAGATATACCAAACGCAAGATTAGGGAAGTAAAGTATTCAGTATGCATACAATAAATCGTGCAATAACTGTAAGAATATATCTATAGTTTATTGTGTTTCTTACTAAGAAACACAATTAAATAAATGTATGCAAAAATAATATGAAGCGTCTTGAGAATTCTACACAGTTATAAAATAACTAATTGGGGTGATAAATAAGGATTCTAAATTATTTCTTACCGATTACACATACAAAGGGATACTTGTTATTGCAGCCACTCGGTTTAAACCTGTGAGTGAATACTTCTGCAATTACACAGTGACTACCCTGTTGAATCCAGAAATGTTCAACTTCTACAATTAAACTTTATTTAAGTTGTAGATAACAGCAGTTTTGAAGAGGGAACCTTACGAAATTGTTTCAAATTCATGTAAATAAATAAACCATGTGATCTGGTATCGCTAATGAGACTTCCACCATATTTGGTTCTACACTGAGCTTTTGCTTCTTCATATGGTACATAGTTTTTTATGACATAAAAAGTAACGTTTTGTTGTACAACATCAATATCACGTTTTGGTAGGTGTTGTGCTATGGACAAAAAATACGTAGTAGTAAGTAGATATGAAACATATTAATAATTCAAGTTGCTACTTACAGTCTTCCAATCGCGATGTTAAACCATGCATGGTATATAAGTTAGAGGGACCTAAAGAGCATTAAGATAATGTGTATGGAAATGCTTTATACTTCCTATTGATCATGGTACTTACAATGTAATTTTTCACTTCTGTGTCCTACGTAAAAATGCAAATATAAATAATGTAAGTAATTTTTTTTTTCAATTCTGTTGCTGTTTTTATTATTGATAATAACTTAAAGCAAAATTCCCTTTAGAATAGAATTACTAATGGCAAAACAAACAATACTAACATTCCAATACCTACCAAGTAATTCTAGAGATATATTTGCCAAAGAATTGTAATCTTCCACCTTCATAGCATACAATCTATATGTCTTTCCAACACTGGCTACCAAATCCAAATCAAAAACAAATTTCTCAGTAGTTACACCAATAACAAATATAGTGTTATTTGAATGCAGTTCCTTTGCAACGTCATCATAATCACCACCAGTATTTTGTTGATCAGCAATAAAAACTAAAATATCACACACAGTCTCAACCCCACAAGTATTTAATTTCATTCTCACAAATCAAACTTTTGCTGGATTGCTTTTTCTGAAGTTCATTTTGTATCTGCAAAAGCGCCAAGTCGTAACGGGTCTTTTCTGCACCATCAGTTACATTCATATCTCTCAATGTTTCCAGTACCTTGGGAAAGTGTTAAGCATTATATTTGACAACAATTTACAACCCAAAACTTACTGAGCAAGTATTGGTAGCTTCGTATGGAAATCTTACACTCACTGTACTACTGAAGGTAAGCAATCCAAAGAAAAATTCATCAGAGATACTGAAAGGGTTATTTAGCGTTTAGTATTAAGAAAAGTAGGTATCAAGAGATCCAAAAAAGCTGATCCCCAGCGGGCTGTGGAATGAAAAGTCATGTCTTTTCTAGACTAAAGGAATGTTTATAATGTATATTTCAGGTTAGGTTGTGTTAGCTGGAAGTAAATAATAATGAAACGCCATTTTTAGGAGCAGACATCATTTATTGAGCAACAGTAAAAGAAATGAATAAACCTGAACTAACGTAACGATCACAACAAATGTTGAAAATGTCTGCCTTCTTCCTCCAAACATTTCTGAACTCATCTTCTCATACCTTCAAGAACATTTTGTAATAATTGAGATGAGTTGTTAATTTCTTGACAGTTTTCTTCAATTATAAGTTTCAGTTCGTTTAAATCATTAACTGGAGTTTTAAAAATGGTGTTTTTCAAATAGGGCCATAGAAAAAGTCCAAAACAGTAATATCACAAGAGCGAGGGGGCCTATTCCTACTAATGATTCGGTCATCAAAGTATTCGCGTAAAAAATTAATTGTATCTGCAGCTGCATGAGCTGTTGGGCCATCCTGTTGCAGAAAACCATCCTGTAGCTCATCATCGTGAAGTTCATTTACGAAAGGTTGCAGTAATTCGTTCCTGTACTTTGCTGCAGTCAGCGTGCCTTCGAAAAATATTGGCCCAACTAACCTACGACTCATTCCAACCCAGACTCCTATTTTCTGTGGATGAAGGGGAGCTCTTTAATTGTAAGGTGTGGATTCTCGCTACTCCAAATCCGCATATTCTGTGCATTAACATACTCATTAAGGTAAAACCAGGCTTCGTCGGTAAAAAAAGATTAAATTTAACTGCTCATCATTGAGATTATCCAAAAACCAACGACAAAATTGAACTCTTTTTAGATAATCCTGTTCTAAAAGCTCATGAACAAAAATAAATCGGTAAGAATGCAGATGCAAAGCTTGTCGCAATATTCTATGGCATGTACCGTAACTTAAATCATCAACTTGCTGGCATAAATGTCAAATTGGTGTTTTTGGAGCCTCGTCAATTCGTTGTCTTACAGTTTCAATTAAAGCAGGTACTATCTTCTTTGGCCTACCAGACCCTTCTTTTCTTCCAACACTTCGAGTTTCTCGAAAACTGCTAGATAACTAATTTATTAAAGACGTGACTTTTCATTTCACAGCCCGCTGAGGATCAGCTTTTTTTGAATCTCTTGATAGTAAAGTTAAAAAAGTAAATTGTCAGTGTTGGGCTATGTACCTGTTTGTTACAATATTAGATACATGAATTTGTACTAATAAAAAAAATAAGTATCTACAGCTACAGGTACCTACTACATCGGTATCTATTGTGTCTGATTAAAAAACTACAAAATGTATATTCTGTTTTATGTATGGAAACAGACATCCAATATTTATTAGAAAAATATTTATAAATGTGAAATATTCTGATCTGTCTCTGTGAGCCCACAACATACCATTGTTGGGCAAGGGCCTCCCTCAATTAAGGGGGGTTGTTGATCTACTATCCCATGATCTAAATTTATGAAATTTGAGACACATTTAAAAAATCTACTCTTGATTTATTTAAGTAGAAAAAAAAAGTAGGTGGGACTTGTAAAGGTGCTTCTATTACCAAGTACCTTAAAAGGTATCTAAGTATATCAAAAGTAACTACATACTCGTAGCTAGGTACCTTTACCTGAATGCTGCTACTTAGATACATTTCAGTACTGTAGTGCGCGTGTACTACATTTATCGGGTTGCCTTGTTTGGGGTTGATATGTTTTTGTAATTGTTTAGTTAGTTACCGTTTTCCCATTCAATAAAAACAACACGTACTCCCAAAAGCTTGTTTTAGTTTTGTTTTGGAGTCTGGTAAAATACCAGATCTCAATATTTTGGTGACCCCCGACGTCTAATCCCACGTTACAAACGGTTTTCTTCGACGATTGCCCTTTTCCCGACGTTTTGGAAGACAACTACGGCTACAACGAATTCCGCCATCGCCTTCAGTATTTGCCGACCGTTGTGTGAGACTGCTCGAGCGACCATCCCTGGATTTTCATACCGATAAGTCCCACTTTCTAATATTTCGAATTTGTATAGCAATTCTGTCATCATGTCATTCCCTGAATTCGACAATGACTTTCGTATGTATTATACTTCCCTTGATTCTTATTTTCGTTTACATAATACAAATAGACAAGTAGAAAAGTTTGATAAAATCATTACGCACTTGTCGGTTGACATTAAAGCAAAAGTACGTTCGTATATTCTCGAGCCTCCACGGGCTAATCCCTTTGATACTTTAAAAGCACAATTACTCCAACATTTTGCGCAACCCTCGACGGTAAAAATTTCGATTTTGCTGCATTCACTTAAGTTTAATGACAATTGTCAAAATTTACTACAAGAAATACTATATAAATTGTCAGAAGATTTAAACATGCCAAAACCTTTTATTAGGGAATTATTCATATCTAAATTGCCATTAGATTTAAAGATTCAAGCATTAAATTCCGCCGTTCTACGGCTCTACTTTTACATTTAAATTCACAATAACAAGATACATTACGTCAAGTTGACAACTGGGATGACAGTACCGTTGACAGATCAGTTTCATCTACAAATTTGGGAAAAATGAGTATTCAAGTCCTCAAAAAACTCTATATAATCGTTACCAGAGACCTCCATCACATTACGAGCGGCACTGGAATCCCCAATTTCCCATTAAAAATCGATTAGCTCAACCGCAAAATTGATCTTGCATCTACCATTACAATTTTGGTAATCAAGCAAGAAATTGCAATGGTCCCCCTTGTCCATTTTCAAAAAACTAAGACCCAAGCCACAGAATCGTGCCACTGTTTTAACTTTTAACTGTGCAGGATGCTACTGGCATAGTTTTCATAGTTGACACAGGTTCTTTATTTAGTTTATTGCCACTCTCATTAAACAATTCGACTTTTCGTCGAACTCCAATTTCACTATTAGCCGCTAATAATACATTTACACACACTGCAGAAACGATTCTTCTAAATTTAAAATTCGGTTTCTTAAACGACCAAACTATCTCTTGGCAATTTATTTTGGCAGACATCAATATGCCGATTCTTGGTATGAATTTTTTACAGCCTTTCAATCTTCTAATTGACCCGTCCGAAGGAAAGTTATTTTCGTGACCTTCTGATAAACAAGTACTGTTACTTGACTCGGAATCTTGCACTTCCACAATCCTTCGTACTAGTCAGTCTTCATCTACGATTAAATGCGATCTTCCTTCTTCTTCGGATTCTTCTGCTACGTCTGGCGATTGATATCTTCATGTTAAAGAGCTATTACAAAACGTACGTTTAAGTCCGACACATCTCACTCGCTCTCACCTCACGGTACCTTCAATGTTGTTTCTTCACCAACATCATCTTCTCATTCACCTCTCCAATTATCAAAACCAAAGGGCAAAGCCTCCTTTAACCCCAAAAACAATTACTCAAACACTAAAGAATGCCAATATTCGAGCATTACTAAATCAATTTCCCGACATACCAAAGATTTTAACATTAGCAAACCAATCTTACACAATACGTTCCACAGGATTGAAACAGTAGGTCCTCCTATTTCAGCCAAACCTAGAAGGCTCAACCCTAATCAATTGCATTTTCTTGAAGGTCGCCTGCAAGAGCTTTTAGATCAGGGAATCATCCAACCCTCCAGCAGTCCCTGGGCAACTCCCATACACATGGTGGCCAAACCTGACGGTTTTTGGTGGATGGCCGGCGACTATAGAAGACTAAACGCTGTAACTGTTCCTGACTGTTTTCAGATCCCCTTTCTGCAAGATTTCTCAGCTAAGCTGGCTGGATCACGAGTCTTCAGCAAACTGGATCTGAAGAAAGCCTACTTCCAGATTCCAATCCAGCCCGAGGACGTCCCGAAGACCGCCATCACCACTCCCCTAGGAGCCTATCAGTATTTAAGGTTAAACTTTGGTTTGAGGAATGCTCCTGCTTCTTGGTCCAGGTTCATCTCCTGCTCTTGCGAAGCTAAGTTTTACATATTTTTATCTAGACGATATATTAATTTTTAGTAAGAATGATGAGGATTACATTCACCATTTTTTTACATTAAGAACTCACTCACTTCTCCGTCCCACCCTGTTTTCCCGTTCCAGTTTAATTTAATTTAACTTTAAGGACCTTTTGTATTATATCCATCATACTTGTATTAGCCTTAAGTTTTTTTATTGTTCAATGCCAATTTGATATTTTTAAGGATTGTTTAAAAAATGTTTTCCGCATAAAGAGTTTTTTAAATACCACAATTGTTCCAAATTTTTGATTGCCTCTATAATGTGGATCAAAATTTTGTTTCGAACACGTCATTGTGGAAGTTTTCCCTTTAATATGCGCTTTGTTCTTTTTTTTTGGTGAGGGGGGGCAAATGTAGCGCGCGTGCGCTACATTTATCGGGTTGCCTTCTTGGGTTTGATATGTTTTTGTTATTGTTTAGTTAGTTACCGTTTTTCCATTCAATAAAAACAACACGTAGTCCCAAAAGCTTATTTTAATCTTGTATTGGAGTCTGGTAAAATACCAGATCTCAATAGTACTGAATACTTTATACTACGGTAAGTATCTTCATACCCGACTTACGGAAAAATTTGTATAATGCTCATAATAAACTGCAAAATAGTAATCCAAGCTGTGCGATCCATTGTTTGACTTTCCCTTATAGCGAAATACATACCATGTTTTTCAATTTCATTTAATACTTTTACCAAATGTTCTGCTGTTTGTAGTATTTCTATAAAAAGAAAAGTATGCTGAATTATGAATTAGGGTTGCCAGCTATTCTCCATTGGAAAAAACAATCCTATTCTGTATTAATGTAGCATTTAGCTTTTGACAGGCTTTCATATGCCCTTTGAAAATAAAGTTTTAGGTTTACGCGGTTTGTGTCTAATAAAGTCATCTCTTCGGGCTTGAACCGCGTCATCGTGGAATTGATTGATGCTGACGTTAACCGTCAGCATCAATTAATCCTACGACGATGCAGTCTAAGCTCGAGGGGGTGACTTCATGTCCTTTGAATTATAAAATCCCAAACTCAAGACTTATAATGATCTGTTAGTAACGATGAAAGCAACAGTCTAAAAAGAGATTTAATTTTTTTGTGGCCATTTATGTGATAAAAAGTTATATTTAATATTTTTGTAGATAACATTTTATTAATTTTAATCCTTTTCTTGCAACCCTCAAAAGTGGCATCTTTAATTTCAGCAATAGAAAGTTGGCAACCCTAGTATAAGAGTTTTAGCTTAATATTTATTTACTAATGCATTCTGGATATCGAAATGGAGTTACATCTTCAACGGTGTGAATTTTCCACCCATAATAATCACAATCGAATCTGTCAGGTCCAAATAAGCTATAACCAAATCCACAACTAAATTTGCAGTTCCTGTATGGCAGCTTACCAGCTGCCTTAATCCATTCGCAATGGATGGTTGCATTTTCATTGGTTTTTATGGGGGGTGTTGCATTGCAGACTACAAAATGTATAAAAGTAAAAGTATCTATAATTAACTAATGAAAACCATACATATCTGGCAAATAAAGGGTCTTTTGATGGTATTGTTGTTAGTGTGAACAATTTTAATAGACCCTAAATTGATAGCAGCGGAGGAAGAATTAGCTTTGTCCATTACCCAAAAATTAAACGCATCTTGAAGTAGTAAACAAAATTATTAAACACAATTAAATTTTAGAAAGAAGAAACTTACCAGCTGTACAACAGCCGCAATAATCTACTGAAAGTCTAATATAAGAGAGAACATAGTTTTGTACAGTTTTTGAGAGAGCTGTTGTAAAGGGTGTGCCCCCAAAATATAGACAATGTTCAAATATATCTGTTGCTTTAACATTAAACATAAAAGCTGTATATGTAGCGTTAATCAAGTGCATCGGAATTGGTGGTTGTTCACATGGACATACACAAGTACCTGGTGTTGTAGAAACAGGTGTGGTAGTATATATTATATCTGCAATTACAAAATACAAATAAAAACTGATATTTAGTTGGAGTGTTTTAACAAACTATAATTAACAGACACACGCGATTTTGTTGTTATTTCGGCAAAAATTTGAATATTATAGTAACTATAAGAAGCAATATATAAGCTCTATTTGGTTTCTAGTTTTAGTATTTTGTATTTCGTTGTTGTAGGTTTTAAGTACAATATATACAGGGTGTAAAATGGTCGGGTAATTTATGCACATAGAGTATTCGTCAAAGTTAACAGAAAACTCTTAATCAACGCATGTCCCCAAACTAACTACTTCAGAGATATAGGCGATTTTGTTTTTCTTCTCTTCTTCTTCCGCTATTATCCCCTCGGGTTTGGCGTCTTCTGTTTCTGTAGCTCTCTGACTTGCCAATTTTCCTCCTTTAAATCTCTCTCCTTCATGGTCATTTTCATGTATGATTCCCTTCCCAGTGCTGGTCTACCTCTTCTCCTTTTTCCCCTGGGAGACCATTGCTTCAGTTTCTCTGACCATTTGTCATCTTGCATTCGTCGAACACGTCCATACCATTGGAGTGCCCGATTTTCTAAGTTTCTCGTTATGAACTGGTTACTCCCATTCTTCTCCAGATCTCAGTCTTTATCCTGTCTCTTCTTGTGACACGTAGACACCTGCTCATGTAGTCTAATTCTACTGATCTGATTTTATTCCTAACCGATGATGACAGCGGCCTCATTTCAGTTCTATACAGTACCAGATTTTGTTTTTTAATCAATAAATTGTATTTTTATGAAAAAACGTACAGTAAAGGCACTAGCAGATAAATAAATATAACATTTGCCCAAATACAAAGGTCTAATGAGTTAAAATTAGGGAGCTAGGTGGCCTTCCACTTTGACTCCTCGTGCTATCCATTTTCCGTTGTTCCCCGACATTAACAGAAAAATGTGGAGAAGCCCTATCGTGCATAAACCACTGACAAACCCTATCAGTCAGGGGCACGTCTTCCAGTAGTGGGGGTAAAGTGTTGTTCAAGAAGTAAAGATATAGCTCATCAGTCAAATGATTTGGTAAAAATACTACTTCTTCGAAGATACACTGGCAAATGAACGTTTAACAGAAATTGATGCTGATGTTTTGACTAAACAACAGCGTCAGGATTTTCGTCTACCCAAACATGATTATTATGCAGATTAATGATGTTATTTGTAAAAGTAGTTTCATTGGTAAATAAACTATTGCCAGCAAAGATTGAATTTTCTGCTACTTCTATATGAATCTACAAAACAACATTCTTAAAACATAATCAGAAGCAATAAGGGCCTGTGCTCGCTGGACATGGTATGGGATACAATTGTGTATAAGGCAAATGCAATTTATACAATTGCAGTAAAATATAAAATTGTCCCTATCTCTGAAACAATTAGTTTGCGACCATATGTTGATTAAGACTTTTGTTTTTCGCTACTTAAATTTGACTAAACTATAGACAGCATACTTGTCTAAAAAAGTTTCAACGAGAATTCCTATTAATTTTTGGAATAATTATATCCCATAAATACCTAATTTGATAAGACGTAAAGTATTGCAGCTGTAAGCAACGTTGGACTTAAACAGCTGTCAGAAGTAGTAACCACGAATAAGAAAAGTAACATAAAGGCCCTAGTAATAAAATTTACATGTACATTAGTACGTTCGAACGCTGAATTTGGTCAAAAGTTTGTTTTATACGTATTATGGCACTGACAAAGTGCCGGAACAGCAAAGAAACAGTGTGCAAGCATTACCGAACCTATGGTATTATCCATGTGGGCTTTCAAAACCTTTAAATTTTTCACTTGACAGCATTATTACATTTCCTTAAGATAGGCTATTAAAAAAAATTAGTTTTACCATCGTTTTCATTAACGTCAGCACAAACAAATGGTTGCCTTTTATTACACTGAAGTCCATAGATCCATGGCTTGTCATGATCTGTTCTATCCAAATTTAAGCATTGAGAATCTAATTCAAATTCGTCTTCACACCATGGCAAAGATGGGTCTATTTCTTTTTTAGATTTTACCCAATCCCAATGCGGATCCATAAACTTTCCTCCAAGCCATACGTGTCTCGGTTCTTAAATAATCCCCGCTGATCTTTAACAATCATTTTAAGTTTAACTAAAAATACCAGCAGGATGATCTCCTAAACACGTCACAATCGCTCTGAGAGCCTCATAATCATAGGGTTCAGCAAGGCCGGTGACATTATCGTCACAGAACGCATTAGCTTCTTCCCAAGTTTTGTCAACCAAATAAATACGCATTGTGATGTTTTTGTAGTAACACGGAAATGTATTGTTGTCAATGTTTACAAGTTTGATTGTGTGTACATCTAAAATCACATTCCAAATGTATTATCAAATTATAACACAGGTAAGTCAGTTTTACATTGTTCGCAGATAAAGTCCCTTCGTCTTTGGCAATTTTCAGGTACAAAAAAGGCCGATGTAAAGTGCCTATCAAACAAAACGCAGCCATCAGTATATTTTCCTAGATCACTTTTAATCCACGGAGGATAACCATCTTCCTGTTTTTCCATTGGAATTTTATTACCGGTAGATATCCATATCCAGGAATTTTGATAGTATGAAGCACCAATCCAAGCGTTTTCCATATCTAATGTAAAATAAATACATAAATAAAACAATTATTGTAAAAACGAAATAAAATTAACCAAAACGTAGAGTAGATAAGTAAGGAAGAATAGTTATAGTAAATGGAAGCTAAGACAAAGAATTCCAGGTAAATTGAACTAACTCACTTAACAGAAAGAGAAAATTTTAGGGAGAACAGGGAAGGGCCATTGTATGAGGATTTAAGCAAACGAGGGATTAAGAAATTAACTT
The DNA here is from genome assembly GCA_014611495.1 of Limonius californicus. Taxonomy (NCBI): domain Eukaryota; kingdom Metazoa; phylum Arthropoda; class Insecta; order Coleoptera; family Elateridae; genus Limonius; species Limonius californicus. The sequence goes on along the minus strand of JABXWE010027547.1, from coordinate 1,252 downwards.
AAAAGGCCGTTAATTAAATGAAAAGCGCAACTCTTGGTATGAACATGAAACAACCGGAAGAGCTAGATATAACTGTTCAACATCTTACTACACTTCTGCAAGATACAGAATGGCAATCAACACCAGCACGAGAGTTAGCTTTATTTGCAAGTATAAACATCCCGCACTATATACGTGAAATAGTTAGACAAAACGTCGACCAAGAAGTAGATGGCAACGATTAAAGTATGAATTCGATAAAGCTCAATATAACAGGCTAAACCACCAACTACATAAATCCCTTATACAGTCACGCGATGCTAGTTTTGAATATTATATTACGAACCTCTCCAGAGAAGATTACTGGCTATGGAAGGCAAGAAAAGAATTCAAGAAACCGCAAAGAAATGTGCCACCAATTAGGAAAACAGATGGAAGTTGGGCTGGAACAGACGAAGCGCATGCCTTTGTAGACCAAATTTCACTAACCTTTGTACACCCTTACCTCCTAGTTCAAACAACAATGACACAGAAATATAAGAATTCCTCAACATTCCTCCCCAAATGCCGCCGCCAATAGACCTCTTTTCTCCGGCGGAAGTATAGAACGAAATGAAATCATTTAAAGACTACAAAGGCCCAGATTATGACCTTGTGATAGGACAAATACTCAAGCACCTTTAAAGCAAAACGTTGGTACTTCTCACAACCAGGTGTCAATTTGAACTTTTCTAGAAATAGTTTCTACAACATGGAGGGGGAATCAACATGACTCATAAGGTATCTAACCTTCCCCATTCAACCCCTTAGAATCTAGGTACCCCATCCAAAAAGTTTCAAATGGTAACACCCACTTTGTGATATCTCATTAAAAAGCTCTTACAAAATGTTATTCCATAATGGCAAACATTTTTCCCGACTTATTTTGGAAAAATAAAATGGGATTTTGATGCAGTCTAATAGAAAAATAAAACAGCTATAGACAAGTTTAGTGATGCCCTATTCTCCGCATGGAGTGAACAAGGACCAATGAAACCCATGTTGCCAGAGGTAAATAAGTGGACGCGACTGCCTCCCTGGACTTTCCCATACTGGAAACTGTTCATATCATCTTTATTCAACAGTAGAGTTATTTTCCTCAAAACGGTTGTTCAAGCGCTATCCTAAAACCTCGCCTCGTAACGAATAGACTTACCAGGCTTGTAAGAAGTCCCGCCAAATATCTGCGGTGCCCCTTAATTTCCTTTTAATATGCAACCAGGCATACTTCATT
>JABXWE010027545.1:0-17674 GCA_014611495.1 Limonius californicus | reverse complement strand
TTTAATTTTTTTATTATATTTTTTAAATAAATTACGAATCAAACAGTGGAGTATCTGCCATGGTTTCACTACATAAAAATTAAAGGCAGATTAGATTTCTGTTGTGTGTCAAACTTTAAATAATTAAAAATAGTGATACGATTACTGCCAAAATGCATTTTGTTTATTTTTAATTCGCAGATTAGGGGGTTCCCCTTGATATCACAAACACTGTTTTGAGCACATTTTATTACCATCTGCTATATAATATGAATTTTGCATAAAATTGAAAAAAGTGGTAATTAGTTCAGGATTGAAATCTTGACTTTTCTAGTCGATTCCAATTTAATTCCGAGGAAATGAAGAATTCTGTGCATGGCAGACATTTTAATTAACCCAAGGATGAGAGGACGTCCTCTACCCCTACCGTACGCCTCGAATCTCCATTTGGGTGCTATTTGCAACATTTGTAACTCGACGCGTTTGACGTTTTGTTTTAGCCGTGTCAAAGAGAAAATCTGTCGCCAGCAGCAGCAGTGGCGGTCGTTCCGATTACCTGCCGCGTTTTCAGCTCGCCCAATAATTATAAAAATAATTATGTTGGTATCTACTGACAATGGAGTCTGCAGTAACGAGCACCATTAGTCGGGGGTTTCATTAGGCGGCCCCGTGTCGCCCTTTTTATTGTTATTTTCGCCACGACAACTCGCTGTCATTACTGCTGCTTGGACTCTGCAATTCTGGACCACATTCTTCGAAAATTGTTCAGATATGCGATGTAAACAGAAAACTGAAACTAATGAATGGACCTTTACAAGTGATGAATGGAAAATCAATTCACGAAATGGAACTTACACCCACGCTTATAAATTTGTAAAGCGCATGAATGAACGATGATTATTCATAGAATATATAAAAGAAAGTTAGTTTGTAGAACGATGGCAGTGTAAGGAATATACACGGCGACCCAACTAAAATGCAATAGCTTTAAAACTACTTTAGTGTAAGAATTGGGTTTCACATATTTTATATTTAATTTCAAAGTTGTTTTCCAGCTCGAAACTACATCTTTTTCTTCTTCTCAGAGTGCTGTATCTCCTATGCCTGTGTTGCAAGTTTAAACTGACACAGGCAGAGAGGACCTACAGCTTAATGTAGGATCCGAACCATGGGAAATGTAGTTTTACTCAAGAGAAGATTTACTAGGCAGAGTACCTCGCTGGTTTGCCATTGCCTTGCGAGGTAGAACGGCCGTTAAAAATCCGATGTTCTGGTACTGGAAATTGAATACCAGACCTTAGTGTAGAAATCTAATGCACGTGTGTCCCATCACCATCTCTAAACTACATATAAATTTTATTATGCTTTCGAAATTAGCGTTTAATGGTTACTATATTCCAAAACAATCACAACTGTTAATATAAACAAGCTACAAAGCTGCTACATCGCTGTTAAAATACCCTGTACATTGGTGTTGTATACATTAATTTCAACTCCATTAACAAAATAGATAAAGTAAAACTATGAAGATATACATTATTCACAATTAATTTCTACATAACATATTATTACCTATACTGGGTGTTTAATTTTACCTAAACAGATTTATTTCGTTGTCTTAAATGGAATATATTTTATATTAATTTATATTCTGGTTCTGAATAAAAAAATATATATAAAACTACTGTTTTTATACCGGACGTTTAATTACATATGTATGTTCCGAAAGGGATTAAATTTTCAGACCGTACATTTAGAAACATTTTAAAATCGATTTATCAAGGTGGTGCATGTTTTGAAAATATGTTCCTTTATGGTCACAACACAAATTAATTGATAATACCAAAAATATCTACCGTTACAATTTCATAGATCAATGCTTACGGCAAAACAAACATCAGTTTAAAAACTCAGGCTCTTGTAAACTACTTAAGTTTGATATTTTTCTGGAACAGCCTGTGGATAATCTTGGAAAATCTTTATATTGGGTCCTTTGCTATTATCACATCACAAAAACATTTAACCTTACGTTAAAGCTACAGAATCACATAAATCAGTTAAGTATGGCGCCTCCATTTTCTAAAAAAACTATCCATTGAAATATCACGAAAATATCCAGTACTGGTTGGGACACACTGTATATGGAGTTTGCCGCACCAGCTGTTAACTTTATCATTATGAAAAATAGAGATATTATGTCTGCATGACGTCATATCTTCGTGTTTAAACGCATTCTCGTGGAACTGATTGGTGCTGACGTATCGCTAATCGTTGAAGGTAGCATTATCAAATTATATTTACGCTACAACGGTTAGCGAAACGTCAGCATCAGTCAATTCTACGACGGCGCAGTCTAAGCCCGAACAAATTACTTCATTAGACACAAACCGCTGAAGTGTGAAATTTCAAATGTGTGTATATTCATACCATTCTACAATACCATTTATAGATTTTATACTTTCGTCAATGTATAGCAGTTATACAATTGATTAATGGATTTTAGAATTATAAACTCTGACTTTTGTGAAAATCAAAAATAAACTGTCGGTAACAGAAATTATTACCAGATTACAACGTATTCAACATTACCTTAAAAACGCAGGCTTAAAACTATGTAAGTTGTATGTCTCTGTATATAACATTAGTAAAAATTCTGTAATACTTGTATAAACGTGTTAGAATCACAAACTCAGAAAACCTATAAAAGTAAATGTGGTTAGGAATTAAGTTATGTTTCAAAATAAATAATTAATAATTATACTGGATGTCTAATAACGGTAAGTACTCCACACTTTATTTTACATATTATTGCTCTTAAACTGTATGTTTCATAACAGTGGGAAGCCGTTGATACAACATCCTGTATATGGGATTCACCAAATCCCTGCCATTTTTAAACAGCTCTCTTAACAAGATAGTAAAATTGTATACAAAAAATTGTTAATAATATAGTTCTGCGTCACACAAAATTATACCTAGTGTTTACAAACATAGGTGCCGCGTTTTACTATGATGGTCTACATGTAATTACATTTTTAGATTCTATATTTGATACTTGTAGTAAAACATGCAGTTTCTAAAATCTAGAAATTACGGAATTTCAAGCTGCCGGGAGCTGCAGGAAACCTTATGGCTGCCATAAATAAATTAAAAAAGTTTAGATGGTTGTCTACATAGAGAATTAAAAAAAAGATATTAGGTAATAGCAAACCAGCAAAATCTTCTCTGAAGTAGAAATATTCACGCTTCCCGTGGTTCGGAGTCCACGTTAAGCCGTAGGTCCTCTATGTATGTACTACTTTAAAAAACGCGGAATACAGGTAAAGGGAGAAGATCTCCTAAGAGACAAAGCACTCAAAAAAGAAGCCTATTTTGTAATTTATAAATTATTAAGTTAAATGGCCAAGATATGTATTTCTAAATAAAATAATATAGTAGATTCCCCTTAATAGGGACTAGAACATTTTGGCCCAATTAAGCGGCTGTCCCAATTATGCGAACTTCCACACAAAATTAAAGAATGAGTGTTTTCCTTAGACTTTATTCTTGTAACAAATATATAAGTAACAAAAAAATAATATGTAGCCAGCCAACGATGACTTGCGTTAAGTGGCTGGCTTTTAATTTTTTCCAGCAAAGCAATTTTACTTAAAAGTGTCAAGTCATTTCTTGACATCTTGACAAGGCCTATACATTTTTAAGTAAAATTGTGGAAAAGCGAGTCTACCATAGTACCATACGTCGCATACGCGCAGCGGCGTAGCTATTACTGAATATACGTTAACTCCATCATGCTCTACCATGCCTAAACATATCTACGTGTGAATCTCCGGCGCCGCGCCTATAGCAAACATATGTGATGTTTGATGAACAAGATTTAAAAAAACACGTTTTAAGTGCTGTCATCCACTGCATTTCGTAAAGAATACATGTCAAACTGTGAACAATTTTATTTTTTGTGATTTAAAATGTTGCCTGCGTATTACAGTGACTATCTTACATCACTTAGTTCGAGGAAATGTAAATTTGAGAAGCTTTATATTTCGTAACGATAATCTTGCAAAAAAACTATAATAAATATTTGCTAAGCTAGGTTCGGTTGGAATTGCGGTGGCCATATTAGAAGGGGGCTAAAATGGGGGAAACGACAAAAATGGCGTCGAAGAATGTACTCAAGAAGCCATAAATGGATTAAAGAGACGAAGCGTAAGGAGCAGCAATCAGGATAATGGGCCGGACACTTGATCCCAGATTTCTCCGGGCCCGGATGCGGTCAGTTTCCCGCGCTGTTTACCTTCACCAATCACTTCCTCTTTTATATCGTCGATCCCGAGGGGAAGAGGAACTGTGTCGATGTCGCCCTACCTAAAAGTCCTCGAAAAGTATTTCGCGATGTAACGACCATAATTGAAAACGTTGGAAATTTCAAGATTTAGCCAAAACGGGAAAAAGGGGCAAAAGCGCGCCGAGAGGAATATATATCGGCCTCGCATTTCTCCCGAAAACGAAATAAAACAACATAGGGTTCGCCAAATTCGTCTTAAATTGCGCGAACTGGAACGCGCTGAAACGAAAATGAACGTCATTTACAATTCTGTTTCTCGGCTGGCATTTTTTAAGGAGCTAAACTCATTTCTCTGGGCCCATTGATTTGCTCGCTTTGTTTTTCGAACGGCGGAGCGCATATCGGCGTCTTTTTCCACCAGCCGCGGCTTCATTACGGGCGGCCATTTGCATTTAACGAGAACGTGGGGCCAAAAAGAAGTCTCATCTCTGTTTAAAATGTAAATGTGACGGCTTGATGAGGATTGAAAAGGTCTCCAGATGAAACCCGCGAAATTAGCCGTCTTTAGCGCAGTTCGCGCGAACGGCACGAAATGTATTTATGTGTAATGGGAATAATTGAAGCAATTTCAGCATCAGGCTAACCTCTTCATGAATGTCTTTCTACTTCTGCTAATGAAACAGTTTTGTTCAGGCTGGGGTCATTTTTTCGCCGATCTTTGTTCGTTTAAAAAGGAAAAATGTAAGCTTTTTTCTTGTTCCTTGAAATAGAGTTGTGTTCGTCGTGGAAAAAGTCAGTTTTGTATCTTCTACTGCATGGATACATTGTGACAACTTGTGTGAAAGAACAATTATACTAGTAGAGTTACTCTTTTAAGGCGATGATGAAGTATCTCTAGAGAAATATGTTGTTGGTAAATATAATATACATACTGTATTGAAAATAAATATTTGTTAATATAACGCTGTAATACTTAATAATTGAAGTTAAAAACTTCCTAGCATTGAATATTTTACATACCATGTTATAGTTTTCTATAATTTGTATTTACATTACTACAAGCTTCTACCGTCGATAATTAGCTTTAATAGGATATTAAGTTTCGCGCCAGTGTAGTCCAGTGGTTAGAACACTGAGCTCCGGTGCGGAAGGTCGGGAGTTCAAACCCCCGACACGACGCCTGGCGGGCGGCCTACCCAGTCACTTTAAATAATTGAATACCTGCGTTCGAGTGAGCAAGGGGTAATAATGCGGTTTAATAATGCGGTTGTCTAATGTGTGATGCTCACCACGTGTAATTAATTTGGCGCTCGACAACCGGGTGTGAGAGCAAGCTTACGCTAGCTCTGACCTTCCGCCTTGCAAGCCAAACCCCTTCATGGGGTGTAAAGCCTAAAACAAATGGTACTAAGTTTAAAACCAACCAACATATTGTTTGAAATATTGAGACGTTTTCAAGTAACGTGTAATTTTCTATAGGCTTGAACTTTAAAAAATAGTTGTCTACCCAAACAATCTCCTGCAACTTGGGTACAGCGAACGCTCATAACTACATGGATATTTTACTTGTAAGTACTTAACAAATAATTTCTCATATATTCGACTTAAACCGTCAGTTGTATCAAATGCACATGCATCATACAATCAGCCTACGCCTATAACGTACAAATTTTAGTATTGAAAGCTATGTCTTCTGTATTTCATAACACTGAATACTGGGATTAAATATATAGTTACATACATTAATTGCGATCTCGGATATAATGAAATGTTGTTCATGTGGTTTATATGGATATTGTGCAACTAACAATAATTAACTTATCAAAGTTTGTTTATAACGAAGTTCTATATTTCACATCTTGCTTAACGAATATAGTCGAATTTATTTTAACTAACGGCTTTGGGTTTAGATTTCCAAACCGTAAAAAGGCACAAGCAGACACTCCTCCGCTCTTTTTACAACATTAGTTGAATGGTACAAAATGAGCGAGGGAATGTCTACTTGTCTCCTTTTTTAAGGTCCCATATCCGGGAAGCAGCGCGGCGGACAAGCGCGAGTACTGGGCAAACAGTATTCAAAGTTAAGGAACGACAAGCGCCGTGCCTACTTGGATGGGTGACCGAAATCTTCGCTCTAACGCTGCAACCCGCGGTGCCTCGGAGAGTACCTAAAACCGTCGGTCCCTCTGGGTTAGTGCGCCACGTCACTAACTACCTCAAACAAAGTTAAAGTGGCAGCAGGATGCGGAACTGCCTCCAGGTCTCTCGGCAATCACTTCCCATACGCATTTTTTTAATCCCATAGCCCTCTTTTATTATAAATTCGACTATATCTATTGTTGGACGTCGCCTATAATTAATCGTCCCATTCAATAATTTGCCACTTACTAAAGCTTGTGAAATGATTTTCTATATATTTGACGTAACTCATAAGAAACTCGGATATAACGCATTATTGTTAATATAATTTCGTTGCATGTAATGAAGAAGAAACGTCACACATAATTAACCCAAAAAAGTCTACCCTGTCTATAATGAACTATCCATATAATGGTATCTCATGTGCTATTAATATGAATGTGAAATTAGATCCGTTAACCATCTTACATTTATCTAGGTTTGATTGAAACCATCTCCCATATATTAAATCTTAATTACATCAACATACTTATAACGAACTATTCTTTACAACACACTTTCATATCGTAAATAGAATTTATTCATTATCTATGAAGAGATTGCACAGAATGGATAGCGCCTTGTATATACTTCCTTTACGATCTTCCACTATCTAACCATTGTTATTACAAACTTTGGACTCGCACACTGTTGTTCGAAAAATTTCGTTGTACGTTACATCCACATCGAAAGTAACCACTCTTTACTATAATCAGTCATTATATTTCACATATATCGAGTTTTACTAAGTGACAGGGCCTATAACGAACAATTCTTTACAACGGTATCTCATATAGTAAATAAATTGCCAGTACTAATTACTGTTTATAAACACCTCGCCCACAACAAAGCTCATCTTGTAAATTATTAATATCACCTTCTAGGTTTGGTTTATAACAAACTAACAAATCACACTGTTATTCGAACGATTATCTTCTACGTTGTATACACATTGCATACAATCAATTTATGGTCTGCCATTTAGCAAAATCTACTTAGAACAATTTCCCGTATACACATGTTTAATAAAAGCACCCTCTTCTATAACGAACTATTCTTCTTATAAGGGTATGTAATATAATTAATGATATAAATAACGAATTTCAAATACTAGACCTTCTAACCATTCAAAGTTCGTCTCCAAAAGTCTGGTCTCGCAACTGATTTATAATTCTAGAAAATCTGTTTATAGTAAACTCGCTTATGGCACGTTATCGGACGATTCCGTTAATATAAAGTCTATATTATAGACAAACGTTCCTGGCGACAATATACTGTTTACCAAAGGAATAGAACCAGTGCCCTAACAACCTGGTATTGATATAAATCTCGCCTGTAACGCTTACTCAACAATTCTCGTTTTATAGTATATTACTTCTTCCGTATAAAATACCCACCCCAGAAGGATACAGCTTGTAAAATATCGTCATATAACGTATCGATGTACAAAACCACTAATTGCTATCAATAATTTTCCAACCTTCGTTGCGCAGGTTTTCATATACCGAATCAGGTTATATAGATATTGGATATAAATAACTACCGTTTATAACGTAATCTCATAGTGTCAATGCTACTATTAAATATTGTAATTCTTGCTTATAACGAATAGTGAATATAACATATTTCAACTAGAATATTCACACGTAGAATACACTGATCTTATAAAAACTATTGACAACACAAATTAAGTTTGTTACCCTAAACTTTTCTATTATATAGGCTTTGCTACAGTTGTAACAAGTATATCGTTAACTGCCAATAAAAAAGATCGTGTAAAGTAAGTTCGGTTCTGTTCGGTTACAACGACCTCGCGATTTTTGCAATGTTTAACTACAAATGATAGTAAAATATTCCTAAATTCTACTATTATTCGGTTAAATATATTTTTACATAATTTCCAGTAAAGCTTTTCACTTCTTTATCTTGTCCCTTTTTATAAATATAGTATATAACGTATAAAGTTCGTTATAAAGATCAAAGGTTGTAAATTCTTGATAGTTTCTTATAATACAATTTGTACAATACGAAGTTTATATCTTTATCTTGATATAATTCTCCCAAAGGTGTTGTGACGCTATAAAGGAAGACTATTATTATTATCTGACTTAACAAAATTTTACTAATAAGAAACTCTAATTAATAATATTCATGATTTCGTTATAAACGAGTTTTATTGCAGTAGATATTAATTATGACAGACATTTGTTCCCCCAATTGGGCTTTTAAGTTTTGCCTATAGATCATTCGATCAAATAATATTCTTGATGTACATTATAAACAAGTTTCTGTGTATTCGCTACACGCTATGTTAGATATGTTGTACCTAAAACCCACTACATTATCGTAATTTTGATTTTCAAGCTTCCATGTAGCAGATTCGCCAGCATTTTCGTAAATGTTTCAGGAATTTTCTTCCACCTACTAGTCTTCAAGTATCAACTGGAGCCCGTCGAATAACTCGAATTTTAGTCTCGACAAAAAATTCTAGTTCCCCGCGGCTGCACCTAATAAACATACAATGGCGTTCTGTCCCAAGCTCGCATAAATTCATCTCGGCTGCGGGGCTCCGGGTTTCGCGAGAGCGGCCCCGGATCGGGTTGCGCGAACGACGAGGAAAGCGGGCCCCCGTTTGCCGCCCGGAACTTGGGCGAATCCGACTAATTCACAATCCAGACATAATCCCGATTAAATCTGCCTACATGAGCGCGCCTAGTCAGCAGATGGGGAGCCCCAGCGTTCCCCTACGTAATCTGCCCCCCATAAATCCACGAGAAATGAGAAATGAATTAAAAACTGAGTAATTTCTTGATGCCGGTGAGTGGGTGTGCGTGAAATCTATATTTTTCGTTTCAATCGAGAAGAAAGACAATATCAGCGATGTTAAGGAGACGTTCAGATTCTTTTCAATATTTAAAAGAGTCTTAACTATGTTTTCTTGAAATCAAACTCACAGCCGGAATATAATTCGACTTGCAACAAGATAAAATAACAACACCGGTTATAGTGAACGTGCAATCATAATAAGACAACAAAAATATTATTTAATGAAACCGCACTTACTAAAAACGATCAAATAAAACACCTCAAACGTTTAATATCGCATGTAACGGAATTAAATAGATCACTTAAACCCGCGTTATAATGGATATAGCAATTTTAATAAATCGAAGGAAATATGACCTTTCAGAATACATTAAAAAAACTTCTATTAGACTTAAGACTTCAGAAGAACCGGTTACGTCTTCCATATAATAATATCTGTGTATTCTACATTTACACTACGTTATGAAAAATATGTTGTTTTTACAACGAACAAATAAAAATAACCCCAGTTTAGCTGAAGCAAACGCAGTTACCGTAGTCCCGCTATAACAACAAAATAATATATGGTATTGGTATTGGTATACGTTACCATGTAGCCTGGCCGCTAAACATTCTGTACCACCGGATATAAAGAAGCAATATTAATATCTAGTTCAATAACATATATACGATGACCACAATAACTACTGTAACAAGAAAAATTAAGGGATTTCAGGATCTACTTAGTAAATATCAATAACTTTTCAGTTATTAACAGATTTATAGCATATAGTCGTTACGACAAACTCAATAGCGGATACAACATATACAAATTGATTTTACATAACAAAAAAATATTACTATGGCTTTCCCCATAACTAGCCGCTCCTAAAATACATATGTAATACGTGTCTGCGGATAAAACGTACGAAAACGCATATAACGAGCAAGCGTTCGCGAATAACCAAACCAATTTCTTGCAAGTAATGGATTTAACGAAGACAGGTGCTACAAATTATCGTAATTGTTGGAGTGAAAAATAAATATATTTATCTCTTCAGTTTAAACTGTAAACAAATAGCGAATTAGTACTATTCGCGTCCTTAATTCATGTAATCGTTAAATATAGAACGATCGAAAGGTTTAGAAATTAGGGTTGGCTGTGAGTGCTACAAGACATGTCGTAGTTGTCATGTTACGTACCGGCCGTACATTGTGTTTTTAATTCTTCGAATGTGAACACAAGCAAACGAACTTAACCTCAAAGCATATTTCGTCGCAATAAAACGCAAAGTATCTTTGACAGGTGATTAAATTATTTTAATCGCCAGTTGTGTAAATTGGCATGTGTTTATAGTTCAGTCTCAGATATGCAAAAATTTTCATAGTCCTCCCTGATTTGAAAACTTCTTGATCACATGTTATAATAGTTATAGAATAATTGACAAACACAAACCACTAGCTTCAGCAAGAAAGTAAATTCAGCCAACCCTGGATAAAACGAATACATTTGCTATAGCAAAGTTGCAACTACCCAATATTCTGTCTGTAAATTCGTTATAAGTATCCAAATTAATAGTCACAAACGTTTACAGAAAGCAGAACAATAATAATGACTTGAACTTAGATAGCCCGGATATAACGTATTGTATTGCTACAAAATAACCAGGAAACCTCCTTTACGTAGTATTCTTACGACTACTGCACAACTATATAAGTAACACGAAACTGTGCAAATGAATTTAACAAGTTACTAAATGCAGAAAGCCCTTGTTATAACGATTACATTTTCCATTGCGGTAACATCTGCAAAATAGTTTATTTATGTCATCTTTTTATTATTAGTATTAACTATTCCAAAAAAATATAAGAAATATAAAATAATGAATTAATTTATCAAGTCAAGTTGCAATAAAAAAAAACATAGCATTGATTTAATAAATACATAAATTCAGCCAGCCCTGCATAAAACGAACACATACATTTTCTACAGTGCACGGGCAACTCGCAAACATTATTCCGCTAAAACACTTGATGATAAGTATTCATAGATGGTTGCATGGGGATACAGGGAACACAATACCATAGCAGATTGAACGTAAATGAATTCGGGCCAAACTGGATATAATGAATACAATTTCCACTACAAAAGGAGTAACCGCCAAACATAATTTTTATGGAACCTTTGTATGTATAAAGATATAAATAGGATCATCATTTTAGATGTAACAAGTCAATACATTTCAGTGGGTCCCGGACAACACGAATTCATTTTTTACAGTGAAACAATCATCAACAAACTGTTTTGAATAAAATTCTTATTATTAGTATTGATATTCATGACAAAAAGATATATTAGAAATTAAAAAAAGGTAATTAGTAAATACATTAGTCCAACCGGGATATAGCAAACATATATTTGCCACTGCAGAGAATTAATCCTTAACATCAAATTTATAGTTTTTATATTTCCCTTGCAGTTGATCTAAAATATAATTTGATTTGGTGAACGGTAGATATAACAAATATTTTACCGTATCGAAACTAGTTGTACTTATAAATATAAGGGAAACTTCGTATTAAGAGGGTTTGTTCGTTTTAAAATTATTGAAAAATAAAGGCTATGTCTGACGGGGGATTTTAAATTTATTTACATTAGCAGAATTTAAAAATATGTTGTTTCCATATATCCAAATCTGTGTAAGCAAATTTTTCATTTAATATGGCCTATTTCTGCCGCTAAGGCTTAACACAGTCGTCTGTGAAAATTCCAATATCTAATTTGATTCCCAAAACAAATACAAAGATAGACCTAAACAGTAAAAATAAATACCGATTTGCATACCGCCAACGGCTGGGGCTCTTAAACGGAACAAACAAATACAAATTAACAATACGAACATACCTACGAGTTTACAAAATTAATTTGTGTCATTCATTGTAAACACGAGCAAGCTGCATGCATACATACGCATTAGGTAAATAAAAATTGCATCCACGGCGGGTCACGGGGTGCAGTCAGTATAATACCCAGTAACCTTATGTCAACAGGGGTGTATAAAACACGGTGCATTGTGTCCAACAATGGTTTGTCCTCACGATAATAAAGGTCGCATGACGGGCTTTTAACAGAATGAGTGGTCTCCTACAGATAGCAAAAACGTCATGTGCAAGCACATCCCGTCCTTCTCCCCATCGTAAGCGCAGAGGGAGAAGAAAAATGTTACGGCCTAAGGTTGTTATCGGTGTAATTAATATACTTACATGATGTATATCGCTTGTAAATGCTCCGTCTGTCCCCCTCATGTCGATTGTCAAAATTATATGTTGGCATTGTAAAGGCAAATTGCTGGAACTTATCGGTTTTCTGATCTATTGTTGGTGACGTATGAGAGTTTTAATAAGCTTACTTGAAACAATAAACTGTTATTGCAAACATTTTGTAAATTAACACGGGCAAAGATAATACGAATTAATTGGAATACCTCATTTGTCGAGCTCAAAGAACATACGTATAGTACAAACAAAAATCACTGTACGCAAAACAGGCAACCCCCAGTTTAAAAAAGTATATAAATATTGCATGACCACAGATATAACGAGCTAAAGTTAACAATTTGCCTTGGCCTTAAATGTACCAAAAACAGCCTTCAAACCAAAAATACCCAGGATATATGCAATATATGGATATAACGGAACAGGAATTATATAAACAATGGAATGGATATAGCGGACAAGAAGCTTACCCTCAATATATTGGATATAACGAACCAGAAGCATATACTCTACTCATTCGGTATAATGGACAATGGGGCTAGATTACACTATATTATGTAATCACATTTTCAAATAATCGTCAACTAAATGTTCGATTACCTATGTGACTGATATGCTACCTGATCTAAAAACCAGTCGATTAATCAAATGCCCGATTAAGCAATCGGCTGAATATTTCATTGCTTTAATGTTCGATTACTACAATATTCAATTAGTAGACTAAAAACCGATCATATAATCACATTCACAATTAATCAGTCATCTAAATGTTTGATAATTTAATTGATATTTTACTTGATCCGAAAACCAGTTATTAATCAAAAGCAATCTACTGAATATTACATTGCTTTAATGTTCGATTACTGGAATATTCAATTAGTAGACTATAAAACCGATCATATAATCACATTCCCAATTAATAAGTCATCTAAATGTTCGATGATTTAATTGATATCTTACTTGATCCGAAAACCAGTCGATTAATCAATTGGTCCATTAAGCAATCGACTAAATATTTCATTGCTTTAATGGTCGATTACTAGAATATTCAATTAGTAGACTATAAAACCGATCATATAATCACATTCCCAATTAATCAGTTATCTAAATGTTCGATTATTTAATTGATGTATTACTTGATCCGAAAACCAGTCGATTAATCAAACGCCCGATTAACCAATGAACTGAATATTTCATTGCTGCACTATTCGATTACTACAATATTCAATTACTAGACTATCAAGTTAATCATGTAATCACATTCCCAACTAATCAGTCACCTAAATGTTCGATTATTTAATTGGTATCTTACTTGATCCGAAAACCAGCCGATTAATCAAATGCCCGATTAAGCAATCGACTGAATATTTTATTGCTTTAATGTTCGATTACTAGAATATTCAATTAGTAGACTATAAAACCGATCATATAATCCACTCCCAATTAATCAATCGTCTAAATGTTCGATTATTTAATTGATATCTTACTTGCTCCGAAAACCAGTCGATTAATCAAATGCCCGATTAACCAATGAACTGAATACTTCATTGCTGCACTATTCGATTACTACAATATTCAATTACTAGACTGCCAAGTAAATCACGTAATCACATTCCCAACTAATCAGGCACCTAGATGTTATATTATTTGATTGACGTATTACTTGCTTGAAAAATCAGTCGATTAATTAAATACCCGATTAACCAATCACTTGAATATTTCAATATTTGCTGTTTTGTTCGATTACTACAATATTCAATTACTAAACTATAAACCTAATCCGTCATCTAGATGTTCTACTATTTGATTGATATATTTCTTGCTTGAAAAAGCAGTCTTTAATCTAATACCCGATTCGACAATCAACCAAATACTTCGTGCTTGAATGTTCGATTACTACAATATTGAATTACTAGACTATAAAACCAATCATATAATCACATTCCCAATTAATCAATCATCAATCAAATGTTCGATTGTTTAATTGATATATTATTTGATCCGAAAACCAGTCGATCAATCAAATTACCAATTAAGCAAACAATTGAATGTTTCGGTGATTTAATGTTCTATTACTACAATATTCAATTACTAGACTATAAACCTAATCATATAATAACATTCCCAATAAATCAGTCATCTAAATGGTCTATCGTCATTTGATTGATTTAATTTATCAAGTATCTATTACACTGAATGTTTCGTTGCTTTAATGTTCGATTACTTGGCCATTCAATTACTTGATTATAAAACCAATTCTGCAATCACATAACCAATTAATTAGTGATCTAAATGTTCTATTACTTGTGTGATGTATTTCTTGATTGGAAACCAGTGGATTAATCAAATTCCTAATTAAACGATCAACTGATTGTTTCTTGCTTTAAGTCTCGTTACTTGAATATGTAACTACTGGATTATAATACAAATCGATTGTTCGAATAACCGCTTAAGGTGTAATCTCAATGCTCAATTAACTGATTGGACAATGTTTTGATTAATTAAACAGAACTAAACGTTTGAATATCAATTAATTTATTAATATTCAATTAAGTGATTCATTCAATTAACGAGTCAATCATTTGAGGAATTAAACAATGGAACTGAACCTTTGAATATCAAATAATGCAGTAATGTTCAGTTAATCGATTAATGCAATTAAGTGGCCAATTATTTCAGTAATCAAACAATAGAATTTAAAGTTTCGATTAATTAATTTTTGATAAATCTAACTACTTTCAGTGGAAGGTTATAGAAAATTGATGGCAAGTAAATACATGAAAACTAACAGAAAATTTTTAATATTTATTGAGCATGCAAGAATTCTGATGCAAAATCCATCAAAACTCTACATTGCAGATTTCGTTTAAAAAACTGGGGCATTAAAAAAATTTAAAGTAAGTTCATTCCAGATTTCCTTTTACAAATGTAATTAATCTCCAAATATTCGCATTTTATTGCAAAATTTATTCCCCAGTTATAGCTTCCGACGACTTTTCAGTTTTGCTTACACGAGACGCCCGAAATGCGCCAAAAAAATCTTCAATGTCCGCACCTAAGCTCCAACGGCGCTACGTTACGCGAGGTCATTAAACAGGACCTAAAACTAAGCGGTACAGTCGTCACATGTCGATTTTAAATTAAAAGCAAGCAGAGAAAACGTATGCAACTGAACTAAATTGATGAGTCACTTGCAAAATAGACGCACGAGGAGCCGCGCGACGCGAGCCGGGGAGGGCGGCGAGATCAAAGGAAGCCGCCCTCCAAATCAGATCAGCTCGGGGGTGGGCGCCATTACAACAACATCTCAATGCTCATTTAGACATTTCAGTCCCGTTGTAATATCGTCATCATGCACTCGTTTCCACGTGCCCCTATGCCCAAATGTACTGCAATTGTCTGGAAGATGGAAGAATTTCCACGGAAAAGTCAGGAAAGTGCAGAAATGTCAAAGTATTAAAAATTGAAGCTTTTTCTGCAGTTTTTAAAATCCACGAAGCAGTTATTACACCATTACATTAACGCGCACTGTTTTAAAGCGTAAGCAATGCTGGTATATATTCTTAATAAAAAACAAAAGTTTTGGTTCAATAATAATTGGTCCTATCGCAATTGGGTCAATAATAATTGGTCCAATAGTAATTGTTACAGCAATAATTATTCAGAAGAAAAACGTACAGGTAGAATTTTTTTGCCATACCATCACTACGTCTGTAAAACTTTAGAAATATTTAAATATTCTACAGGGTGCTTAAAACAGCTACCGTTTTGCTTGTCTGGCCAGTTATGGTATTCATGTTGACAAAAAAGATACAATTGAGTTTTAATACTCGCACAACAGTTGATCTAAAGAAAAATTAATTAATTCGTTGGAAAAGAACATTATAATCCAATTATATGACTCCCCCAAAAAGACGTTTATGTATAGCAAAATACTACAAACGTTCCAACATCTCCTAAAATTGGCATCGTTGGCGATACGGACGAATGTCGAGCAGCTGTCGCGTTCTGGTAGCAAATCGGGGACGCTCCAAGCCAAAGTTCTCCAAGTCCAATTTGTAATTGTTATGATATAAAGTGAGAACGGTAGTGAATGAGGTGAGTGGGTGGCCCCTGTTAGTTAGGCCCCCGCGCCGCGGCGCTGATGGCTGCAGGCGGCTCAGCTCAAAGGCTTTATAAATAACATAACACAATCTACCGGCGACGCATCTGTGGAAATTTTATTAGTCAACGAAGACGCGCCGCCGTTCTGTTTCCGCGCAGCGTCGAGGCGGCAGCGCCCGTAAATGGACGAGTGTGAAAATGCCGAACAAAGAAGATGGGAGGCCACCAGGATGGCTAACTATATACCTGGTTTTTTAAAACTAATAGATGTTTTCGGTGAGACCCAGAAAGGATTATGGAATTTCGCATAAAAATCTGTATATATGGGAAAATACTTTTATATTCAATACGGATTTCCTCAGTATTTCAAATAAAATTACTAAGACGTTAATTGGAAACAAAAAATAGTTTCCATTTTCACTGGTGAACATGCTATGTAACGAATACGAAAATAAACGAAAGTGAAATGCGAATATGAACTATAATTGTGAATAGAATACAACGAAATTGCAGTATAACTAAGAAACCTTATCTATAGCAAACATGAACATTAGATATAACGAGCTTCACTAATTGATACAATACCAAGAAATTTTAGGTGGAAGAAGAATATCAGATAATGAAGATAAGATATAATGAACATTGGATTACCATGAATTTTAGTTGTAACGAACATTAGGTACAATGAACATACGATGTAATGAATATTAAATATAGGCAATATTAGATATAATGAACGTTCAAGATAAGAACAGACGAACGTTCTAAATGAGAAACATTGTATAAGGCAATGTTATATACCGGGTGAATATTCCCAAACCGAACATAGGCAATTAACATGGGAAAAAGGTTTTTCGCAGATTGCTGCTCCCCATTTTAACTTAGAGGGTTTATAATGACACCCATCGAAAGAAGATTTTTTCCTCGTCTAATGATATCCGAATTAGTTAATTTTCAGTTGTATTTCTCATTATTTTAGCAAAAATTCGCAATAAATCCAATTCAGAAAAATCATGTTGAGCCATGACTCGTAAGACAATAGACAGA
>JABXWE010027544.1:0-37355 GCA_014611495.1 Limonius californicus | reverse complement strand
GCAATACTTTCGGCTGTAGGAGCGTCACATACGTACGTACATACGTACATACGTACATACGTACGTACCCACCCACAGACAGACATTTTTTAAAAACCACTTTTTTGGGTTCCTAGAGACCCAAAACGGATATTTCCGTTAAAATCTCGATTTCGAAAATTTTCATGATTTCAATACTTACCCTATACCTATAAGGTATGGGAAAATAATACCCTATACCTATAAGGTATGGGAAAATAATACCCTATACCTATAAGGTATGGGAAAGTAAAAAGCACTTGAGAGGACGTCGCTTTTTGTCAATTGAGGACTTGAAAAACTCATATTTAAATACTTTTTTACATTTTCGATCTTGTCGTTCACTGATCTTTAAACGTATACGCTATACAGTTTCATATGACCTGCGTTTTTCGTTTTGTAATATTTAGAGATTATTAAAAAGCTAAGAGAGTCATTGCTAAATGTTATGAGCAGCGAGATGCGCAAATGAAGAAGAGAGAAAGCTATAGAAAAGTTCAGGCAATTACAGAAAGGAAAGCCTGAAAACGTATTTCACAATACACAGTTTAGTCTTGAAAGAGACTGATTTTTTAAACCACGGCAAGAAACTGCAAAAAACTTCCGGTCTTTAGATACTAACTACTGTAAACCGTCATTTTTTCAAAATTTAAGATAAACGTAGCATGCTCCGTAAACTTTTTGATGTTAATTTTTTAAGTATTTTCTGCTAATGTTGTTTTGGGTAAGTTTATTTATATAATTTTGCAATATGTTTCTTTTTGAAAGTTAAGTTTGTGTTTTACATGTTTTTAGTCTGAAGATGGGTTATAGCTAACCCGACAACGTTAATTACAATTGTATAAGTTCATTTATTTAATTTTGTGGGAATCGACATTGGTTTTTATTACATTTATTAAATGTATCCCACTATTAGATACTGGGACTTTAACGAATTTAAGATAAAGTTAATTATTTTCAAATCCATCATGGATACCTAAAACTATATTGTTGTATAGATAAAAAATAGGAAATTGAAAAACGTAATAATATAGAGGATGTTCTATTTAAAATAGATATATAGTCAGCAATAATTTTAAGTTATGCATAGTAACATAACAAACAACTTTTGTATATAAAATTTCGAAGTTGCTATAATAAAGGCTTTAGGAAACAATATCGTACTATTATGTCACCTAGTATAAAAACACATTAACAACTTTTTGAAAGTTTAGAAAATTAGGAAGTTCAAAATATTTGGACGCTATTACCAACCTATGACTCAACGAAGATTTCAGGTCTACGCTAAATATTTCAACTGCAAAGTCACTAGTCGTAAACACAAAAATGTTACATCAATTATCTATAACAACAGCATTACATTATACATACTTAGAATTTACAAAAAAAATCTTAGGAATGTTAAGTTGCAGGTATCATTATTTTTTAAAGAAATGAAATACCAATTCTTACAAGGCTCAATGTGTGATATTTAAATGAGGTAAATAATTTGAAAAACGAGAAAAAATAATAGAAGAATAACCATTTTGAGAAGAAACAGAAGCTAAATATCTTGAGATTCCCGTCGAGAATACATTGATAGATATTAATTAACTATCATGTTGCTACAATTTTTATAATATCTAAGTAACTCTAGACAACAACCTATTTAAAAAAGTTAAATATTATAAACTTTGCTGTGTTCCAAGTTAACGCCGCCAGTGTACTCTTTGACATTTTGCGAATACAGTAATGAAAACCAATTCATTAATTTTGCTGCATATATACATTTTTAAAATAAAATAATTGTTATAAGCTCTACTAATAATTTTTTTATAATTTTGTGCAAATTTTCGTGTAAAGTTAACAGAATATTATGTAAAGCTTTTTTCCAATTGACAAGCGGTTTACTTTACACACAAACTGAAATAAGTTCCAACAAGTTTAGAAAAATTTGTATTATATAACATCAAAAACTGATTACCTTTCGGCATACTGCTTACTTAAGTTTTACAAATTTTTAGGTTACGCTACAGTTACGTTGCTTTCTCTTGACGATTCGATTAGCATAAGTATAGTTTTATTCCTCAATTTGTTGTTATTTCTGTATAAACTGTTACTTATTTATAATTTTTGCAGGGCTAAAATATGTGAAAAACTCAAGATGCAGATGATACATGAAATCCCATATTGTTCTTATACAGGAAAAGGATCCGCCCACGAACCTATTTTCAAGCCGCCGCCACCTCACTGTACTTGTAAAATATATATTGACACACCTTTTGCTGATACTTGAGCATTTATATGGGCATTCACTGTAGTAACGTTTTATATCTTACAAAATACTTTTTATAAAAAAATATGTAATGTACAAAGAGAAAATAGAAATAACACTTTTTATATGAAATTATATTAAGAAGTTAAATAAGCAAAAAGTATATTAAATTTTGTTCTCTAAACCACAAACTTCACTTTCACTCATTTACAGCGAAATCTGTTCATTGATCCGGAAAATGTGTAAAAAATGATAGGCAGATTTCTAAATGTGTTAAAATATAACATGACATTAAATTATTTTACGTCATCATGGTTTTTAGAACGACCGTATATTTGCGTTTCCTTTTACTTCTAGTATTTTCCTTCAACAACTGCGTATTCCTTTCCTCCTGAGGAATTGTTCTTGTTGCCATATTTTTTGAAATTCTTAAAATGCGATTTTTGTCCTTTTTCACCTTTAAATCCTGTACTCTCATCAACATGTGAACCTTTATCATGATGCCCTTTTTCGCCTTGGTGATCTTCTTGGTGTCCAGATTTGTGGTGCGACCCTTTTTTACTCCCTCCAGATTTATTATCGTGATACTTATGATGATTGCCTTCTTTGCTGTGATGGCCGCTTTTATGGAAGTCGTCATAAAATTTATGTTCTCTATGATACTCATCTCTATAAAACTTATTGTGATATCCTTTAGTCTTGTGTCCCTTTTTATGTCCTTTCTTCTCTCCAAACTTTGCAGCCTTATGGCTTTTTCCACCCTTATGATGTTTACTGTAATGTTCCGCTTCGTCGTAATGAGACGATTTTTTTCCTCCATCATTTTCGTTGTAACCTTCAAAATTTTTCTTTCCATGATTCACGTTACTACTTACATCATGATCGTGGTGTTTCTTGTATCCTTTTTTGCCTTTCGAGCCTGTATTGCTGTGATGCTGAGAGTGATGCTGTAGCGCACGTTCTGAATTTTTGTTGTAACTGTCGTCACTACTTTTGTAACTAGCTAGAGGTGCTAACAATGGATTTAGCGGTAGTCCTGCGCCATTAAAATTTGGATTATAGAAAGCTAACGTCAAGGGCTGCGCATGTAATTCAAATTTCCTCGCTAAAGCAAAGCAGGTCAAGAAAACTGTGACTGCAATTACTTGAATATGTAACATCTTTGAGTTCGCGGTTAACTGATTTTATCTGGGTTAGGTTCCGCTTTATATCATTTCCTTAAACGCACACAGAGTACTGCTTCCGATCGGAATTAATATAGAGGGGATACGTCGTTGCCTATTAAAATTATAAGAGGCATTTTCATCTGTTTAAGTCGATTTTACTAGCAAAAGAAAAAGAGAATGTGTAAAATTGCATGAAATAACCGAATAGAAATATAACGACACGATTGAATATTGAGTACAACTAGAAATAAAAAGTTAATATCTAATTCGGTGAAAAAATTATGCGAAACAAGAGTCGGTTATCTAAATATTTATGATCATTGTATGCAACTAAAATTATTGCTTAATTTGCTGAATGCCAAAGCGAACTTGTTAAGTAACACCTTTTCTTTGTTAAAGTGAATGTTACCGCAAACCACCTCGGTTCAAATTATGGATAATTTGCATGAACCGCTTTACTACTTGCAACGAATTTTAGAACTACACACTATAAAATCCGTACCTAATGATTCAGTTGTTTATTTTATTATGTAAGTTTAAAATTTTGCATTAGTGGAAGAATTTAATTATCCGCTAGAAATGTAAAATGCTCTATTACTCTTTAGGAAATCCCAAATATTACGTCAAATAAAACCAGAAGTGAAATGTAAACACCGATGTCGTAGTTAACTTTTCTGGTTTCCATTTTTACTGAAAATTGAAAAATTTCTAATAAGAATATCCCAATTACTTATAATATTCATTATTCACATTTTAACTGAAAACTTCTTTCACATTTACTTAACTACGGTGTCCGGCATTACTTTGATTATTGAGAAAATTTAAACGCATTTCTTCCAATCATTTAGCAGCCATTCACTAGCTATATTAAATAGTGACTTAATCACTACAAAAAAAACAGCAGAATTAGTGATACATAAAGTAATACAAATACAAAAACCACGCAATGCAAAGTCAACGCACTCCACCATTATACAATACATTACTTATATTTAAACTAATTTTAGTATTCTATTGGACAGTCCTTATTGTAGGTAACCAATTCGTATTTTTTGTCATGGAATTTATCATCTTTCCTAGTTCCCCCTTCGAAACACAGCGAAACTGGCGTGAATCAAGAATCCGATTAATTCTGTTTTTGTGGGTTTTCTTATAGTTATTCTGTGTGTCATGTTTTCCATTAGGTTGAAGTCTGGCAATTGCACTGTTAATTTTATTGGCTGTCATCCACGTTTTGCTTTATGACAAGAAGCATTATCGTGTTGGAAAATTTATTTTTCCTTACCAAACAGCTATTTCCAAATAGGTAACATCTTATCTAGTAATCAGAGGTATTTTGTGGCATTCGTCAGTTCGAAGACGATATGTGATCGACCAACTCCTTGCACCTTGCATCTTTGCCGAAAGCTGGAAGACCTCATGTTTTGGCACAAAACAGGATTAATAAATAGACTGGTACAATCCGCTCAAGACATAATTGGAATCTCTAGGCGAAAGCTGGGTAGCCGTTTTGGGGTGTCATACAAGACCGTCTAGAGAATTTTGTCCAGAAATGGTGTACATTATCGAAAAAGAAGGAAGTGGCCCAAATACACCCAGGCAAAGCTCGAAGGGATTTTGTGAGGAACCGTGTGATTATAATGAATGATGAGAAATATTTCACGCGGTCACATTCTGAAATGAAAGGTAACGATGGATTTTACACCTCTGATATTGAAAACGAAGTAAAATTCAAAGCAGAAGCGAAATTTGCTGACAAAGTTTTAGTTTAGTGCGCGATTTCTGAAGCTGGGATTTCAACACTCTTTGTTGGCCGAGTTCGAGGAGAAGCTTTGGATGCTGGGCTTTATACCCAAAAATGTTTACCGAAAATGCTTAATTTTATTAATATCCATCATCAGAACGACGATATAATATTTTGGCCTGATCTCGCTTCGTGCCATTATGCCAGGAGGACTCGGGAATGGTTGGAACAGAATAACGTCAATTATGTACTGAGAGAAGATAACCCCCCAAATGTACCTCAAGCTCAGCCAATAGAAGAATTTTGATCATTATTGTGTCGAAAGGTTTAAGAAAAAGGTTGGAAAGCCCAAAATGAACAATTGCGGGCACGAATTTTTTGAAAATTCTTGATTTTAAAAATATAAGAAATTGGTTCAAAAAAAAAAGATATTTGTAAATAAGACGTTGTTGTTTTCGTTCGCATTTACTGGATTTAAAAGCTAAGTTGAATGAAATGCCAACCATACCCAACAGCCAACTCCGATTGAAATTCTGTCAAAAGATATTTTTGTATCTTGCGATATGAATTTTGGGTTGCCTATTTTATTACTAAATTCTATATTATATTATGGTGATTTCGCACCTACTCGATATACACAGTGAATGGCTGAAAAGTAGTACTTCGATTTTCTAAAATCTTAAAACAATACAACACTTTTAACATCACTATACTTTCATTTCAGAAGGTATATAATTTTGAAAATCTATAAATACATGACTGTTACATAACTTTAAATATTTTTATATTAAAATACTTATTCCAAAAATCTAAATAAGGTGAGTGCAATAAATAACATCCTGTGGTGAGATATACAGGATATGCATGAATAACATATGTAACAAAAGTTTTCGGAAAAAAAGCATTGCTGTTTTGTTGGTATCAACAACGAGCTTAGTTAGTGGTCCCTGGAAAAACAAATGACGGAGTTTATTGTTTGGGTATTTGACAGTTTAAGTTTGTGTTGTGAGTTTTCAGAATGTCTTACAAATTAGACTTAAAAAAAAGTATTTACAACTTAGTTGGCAAAATGCCAAAAAAAGAAATTGTTGATATTTTTCGGAATGAGAATATTTCCTTGTCAACGATATACCAAACAATTCGTGAGTGCGAAAAAGGAATACCTTGTTTTAACTTACCTAAAAGTGGCCGACCGCGGAAACTGTCCGAAGTTCAAGCTAACAGACTTGCTGAAATGGCTAAAAATACCATTGGTAAATCCACTCGTAAGCTGTCTCATCGTTTTCATATCTCTCACATGACAGTTAGTCGCGAAATGAAGAGACACAATTTAAAATATAGAAAAAGAAGAAAGTGCCCTAAATATTCCGCTGCTCAGTTGCAAAGAATCCCTCGATGCTGCCGCGCTTCACGAGATCGTCACTTTGTTAATAACAAAATCATAATTATGGACGATGAAAAGTACTTCACGTTTGCTAATGCGGAACTTAGTGGAAATAATGGATTCTATACTGATGCTTTAGATGGTACACCTGACGACATAAAATTCAAGGCAAAGGCAAAATTTGCGGATAAAATCATGGTGTGGTGTGCAATTTCGGAGGCAGGTGTCTCCAGACCGTATGTGGGACATGTTAGAGGTCAGGCTGTCGATGCTCACGTTTATATACAACATTGCCTCCCAAAATTAATTGAATTTATTAATTTACATCATGCTAATGACGAAATTATGTTTTGGCCTGATCTCGCTTCATGCCATTAAGCCCGCACAACAACGCAGTGGTTGGAGAGAAATAACGTCCCATTTGTGCCACGCGAAGACAATCCTCCTAATGTCCCACAAGCGAGACCCATTGAAACTTTTTGGGCGTTGCTTAGCAGGAAGGTCTACAACAATGGGTGGGAAGCCCAAACTGAAGATCATTTAAGACGAAGAATATATCAAAAGGTGCGCGAAATAAACGTTGAGGCTTGCCAAAGACTCATGAGACAAGTCAGACAAAAACTTCGCCTTATAGAAGAACATGGACCTTTACATGTAAATTACGATTAAACACTAAAATTTAAATTGTTTTAATTGTTCTGCAAATATATAAACTTAATAAACTTTTCTTAGACCATAGTATCCTGCACTTAATTTTTTTCCGAAAACTTTTGTTACATATGTTAATAAGATATGGGAACATCAAAACAATAAAATAAGGAAACGCTCTTTACCGAATTATGTTACATTACAAGTGGGACCTATCTTAACATTTCTTGTCGAAACCTTTAGTCCTAGTTGTACTATAACTTAGCTAACATTATACATATATACTGTACTTTATTTTCTATTTTTAATTTCCTTTTCGTACGTGGCCTGTCATTTTGGGAGAAGAGCAGTGCCTATTTTTGGTTTTAGTGGGCCCTAGGCTCATATACCTTCTGGGACACCCTCGTATGATTAGGAAAGCATTAATAGCGGCCCAGGCGAAAAACTTGGTGTCAGAAATAGAACAAAAAACAATAACAATAAGTAGTACTGTCAAAAACCAACATTTATATCATTTTGTCAACATAAAATAAATATACCTAACACAAAATAAATAAAATAATAGAACCAACACAGAACACAAACGTCTTAATAGAGAAAAAAAATAGAAAACCAACATTCTCACTAGCCTAAAGCGCATTGAATTAAAATATTTAAATTTTTCTTTTGCGCATTTTTATTTCCGCAAATTGGTTTATAATTGCATTAGAATCTATGTTTTCTAGTAACTCATTTTCCACATTAAAAAGGGCTAAAGATGATACATAAGTTATCTTGGTTCAAAGAGTTTCTAAGATATGATTTTACCCTTTTTAGAGTGGAAAATGATCGTTCATCTGACGCGTTAGGTACTTATTGGTATTGACAAATATATCCGAAGTAATATTTCAACATTGGAAAATGCTGAGACAGTGTTAGTTTCGATTAAAAACTATAACATTTTTTCAGGATTTTGAACAATGTTGCTAAATTTGCACATTTCCTTACATTAATTCATTTTCTAGGTCATTTACATCGATATACTGATTGTAATATTGTTCAATATTTTTAAGACTTGTTTTGAAATCCCATTTGGAATTATCCACAAAAAATATATTGAAAATATCATTAACAGAATTGTAAGATTCTTGCCTTCTTTTTAACTCCATGACTAATTTGTCGCAAATTACAGAAAAAGTGTTTATTTTAAAGTTTTCATGCCCCACAAAACCAATTTCCTCAGAGAACTTTCTTCAAAACATTTGTTTCTTTTCCGTATTCTGGTAGTTGAATTTGGATTTCGGATCGTAATAATAATAAATAATAAATGGTAGCTAAATTTATCAAATAATTTTTAAATATAAATAAACTGTTGTTTTAAACAGTCACAGTTGGGTCGAGCGTGGGGCCCTCCTGACTCAGGGGCCCTAGGCACGGGCCTACCGGGCCTATTGGAAAAATAGGCCCTGGAGAAGAGGTGTAACTAACACTTCTATCATGTCTTTTGCACTATCTCACGGAATTTTGTAATTTGTCGATTGTTCTCCACCTAAAACTACTTACAAAAAATTCTGTAATTGCAACTGGAATAGCACAACCTGTTTCGAGATAATTCAGCTTTCATAAATTTCGATACTGCATATTGTATAGGATAAACTCAGAAAGTGGACTCAAAATAATAAATCAATAAAAGTTCATACCGATATGTATCTGAAAATGATTTCTTTTGTATCATAACAAAGTTACAGTTCCTTTTGTGTATTTATTTAACAGTCATTGAAGCACAGAAAGTCTGTAACGAAATTTTCTGGATGTATATTTTTTTTATTGATTTAATGTTCTAAATTTACCCTGATTATTTAAACCGATATAGCATGTTCTGAACTTTTTCAGGGCAACTGTTTTTTTTTTGTAAGACTTCAGTTATGTTAGAAAATGTTGAATTGTCGACCTGTAATAACAATGCCTATTTTCGATAATTTTATATAAATAAAAATATTTTTAAGAGAAAAATGAGAGAGTGTAGAGATTATAATGCAGAAAAAATAATTTTTTCGTGAAGCTGTAACTATGGTAAGTACCTGGTTTTATTATTGTGATATTCTAAATTTATCTCTTCATTTAAATACTGTTATTCATTGATGTTAAGTTTAAAAAACAGTTACATGCTAACGAAATTTTAACCCTTCTTGGTTTTTTCATAATATTATTTTTATAGGATTAATGACAATTGGTGGAACAATTAATAGATTAGAAGGGTTGTTCAGTTTTACTTTACAAACACTTATGAAAATCCAAAATATTTAATAGAGTTTGTAAAATAACTTTGAGATCAAGTATACGTTCTTCACCAAGTCATTAAAGTCTAAATTTCTTAAGAATGCAAGTACAGAGATACCTAATATTTAATATTCGGTATATTATGTATATATTGGTAATAATTATTACCTTAACATCCCAGTTGAAGCATACTTGCTACCATACGTTTCTAAACCTTAAATTAATAGTTCTGCAGATCTTACTGTTTACGAAAAAGTACGTATATTCACTTTTAAAATACCTAAATAAATGTATTTGTTACAAACTGACAAAGCTTTAAAACCAATTTCACTAAAAATTATAGCTTGGCATAATATAAAGCCCCACTATATAAAATAAAAATGCATAACTATAAAAATTACATTGAAGCCATACTTCTTCCTGAACAAGAACACCCTCACTGTAAGATAACAGCACTCACAAACACTCGAACTCCATTCCGCGCAAATTTTCAACACCATGTATTACTATTACAATTTGTAGTAAACTAAGATTATGTGAGTTTACCACTGATGATGACACTGACAAAGGTTTAATTACTACCTATGGCTTTGCAATCGTAATTCATCTTTGGTGTTCCAAACAGTATGGAAAGGGGCGTTACGCTTGTTAGTTTAAAACTTTTCCTGCTTATTTGCAATCCTTCTATTCGTTTAATTCATTTTTTTAATTAGGTGGAATAATCAAATTTTCCGTGTACATACGATGTTCTAGTTTGGTTGCACAAACATTATAGACTTTAAAGCGTTCGAATGCAATATCACGCTCAACTATTTTACGCTGCAATGATGACAATATCTCCGAGTGGATATTGTAAAATATTATGCCTACCTCTAAAGCGAATGAGTAGATTTATATTAATTAAAATTTACCAAACTATTATAATACAGAATTATATGCACAGAAATTATGCATATGCTAGATAAAATGGTTTACTTACCGTGTTACTAGCGCTTAGAGAAAATTAGAAGGTTGTAAAGGTCATTTAACAATAAAAATGTTGCCTCAGATTCCTGTTTTTGTACTGAGATTCCATTTAAAAAACGAGAATCTTAAACCACCTCAGGATGAACTATACAGGGTGTTTCCAAATAAGTGCGAAAGTTTTTAGGGGTGATTCCTTGTCGAAAATTAAAGGGGGTCTTTCATGTAAACAAAAGCTCTTAGGCCTGTCCTTGAAAAGTTACACGCTTCCAAAAATGAGAAAAAAAATTAGTTTTTTTTTGCTTTTGTGAAATTGTTGAAGAGTTAAAGAAATGGCATTCTACCAATAAAAACGCTACCTAAATTAAATTTTGTTATACTCTTTTAAAGGGGTGAAACATGCAACCCCTATTCCATTTTTTACCAGAACTTTTTAACAAAATTAAATTTCTTGATTTAAAGATATCTACTGAAAATAATGATTTAGTGCTAAACTTTTTTAACTCTTGTGTTGTTTCCGTAAAAGCAATAGTTTCTTAATAAAAAAATAAAATACAACATCGTGCATGAACGGATCTTCTGCAAATGGAATTGAAAAAATCTAGTAGGTGGCTGTCACGTTTTGTTTGCACAAATTATGACCTCAATCGTAGTATTTTAAAATTATTCCGCTTGTTTTAACCTTTAATGTAGACATGTACCAGTACCATGTTTTGTTTTAATAGAATATCAAATTAAAAATACAAACAAAACAAAATAATGTGTATTACAACAAAGAAAAAGACAACAAGATCAAACGGAACAGAGTTATAAAAACTGCTCGAAATGACCACCTCCAACCATTAGACAGGAATCAAGTCTTCGTCTCATAGATTGGCGCAAACGTTGAAATATTTCGGGTGTGTTTTGGATTGTCTCACAGCCTGCAATGATGCGATTTTTTAAATCATTTACACATTCAATGGGGGTCGTATAAACCAAGGACTTAAGGTGACCCCAGATGCAAAAGTCCAAGGGGTTTAAGTCTGGAGATCTGGGAGGCCAAGGTTGAGGTCCTGCTCGGCCTATCCAACGATTTGGATACACGTCGTCCAAGTGATGACGAGCAGTTATGCTAAAATGGGCAGGCGCACCAACGTGCATAAACCACATTCGTGGTCGAATAGCTAGTGGAACATTTTCAAGTAAAATGGGAAGCTGCTCCTGGAGAAAATTTGTATAGGATGCACCATTTAGCCTCAACGGTAGAAAATACGGTCCAATAACATTTTCGCCAATAATTCCGACCCACACGTTAAGTGAAAATTCATATTGGTACCGACCTTCTTGAATTGCATGTGGGTTATCTTCGGCCTATAGATGGTTGTTATGAAAATTTGTAATCCCTTGCCTTGAAAAGTTGGATCCGTCAGTGAATAATACGTTTTCTAAAAATTGAGCATTTTGGGTAATCATTTGAAGACTCCATTGACAAAAGTTTATTCGATGGGGAAAATCTCGCGGCAAAAGTGCCTGGACTCGTTGAAAATGGTAAGGATTCAATTGGTGATCCTTTAAAATTTTCCAGATTAGTTTATTGCAAACATTTAGTGTTTCAGCAATTTGCCTTGTACTTAATTCCGGACGATCTTCAATCATATTAAGAACCGCTTCTTCCAATGCCACCGTTCTTATTACTCTTGGACGGCCACAATCAGTTTTTTGTTTTTGAAAAGCCCCTCTTTCACAGAGACGTTGGTGTAGACGTGCAAACATTGTGTGATGAGGTATCACGCGCTGAGGATACATCTCTGCATAGAGTCGTCTAGCTTCCAAAGAATTTCCATTGGCACGACCATGCATAAAATGCATATCGGCCATTTCAGCGTTAGTGTAATTATTCATATTGAAGATTTAAAAGGCACAATTGAACTTTCAGCTGCCACATAAAAATCAAAGCGACTTGACAGCCACCTACTAGATACTACGATTGAAGTCATAATTTGTGCAAATAAAACGTGACAGCCACCTACTAGATTTTTTCGATTCCATTTACAGAAGATCCGTTCATGCACGATGTTGTATTTTATTTTTTTATTAAGAAACTATTGCTTTTACGGAAACAACACAAGAGTTAAAAAAGTTTAGCACTAAATCATTCTTTTCAACAGATATTTTTAAATCAAGAAATTTTATTTTGTTAAGAAGTTCTGGTAAAAAATGGAATAGGGGTTGCATGTTTCACCCCCTTTAAAAGATCACAAAAAAATTTAAAAAAAAGTCATAGGTAGCGTTTTTATTGGTAGAACACGCCCACAAAATGCCATTTCTTTAACTCTTCAACAATTTCACAAAAGCAAAAAGAAACTAATTTTTTTTTCTCGTTTTTGGAAGCGTGTAACTTTTCAAGAACAGGCCTAAGAGCTTTTGTTTACATGAAAGACCCTCTTTAATTTTCGACAAGGAATTACCCCCTAAAAACTTTCGCACTTATTTGGAAACACCCTGTATAATATCTAATCGATATCATTTTAGTTAGTTTCTAGTACAGCAGTCGAACTGAAATGTTCTAAATCGGTAATTGGTAAGTTTTAATTGTACGTATGTATATATGCGCGTATGATTTCTGTTTAAAAAATTTGTAATATAAATACTCGACAAGGAAAAGTGCATATAATTTATTGTAAATATTGAAAAATAGAACCTTTTTCAATTTTACACCCAGTGTAAAGAATATTGGATAAAATGACTTTTTTTAAAGTATATTTTTTTGTGTATTATCAAGTAACAAAAAAGAAATACTCCACTCCTGCATACTCATTCGTTTCAAAAGTTTTTTGCAGATTCAAAATCAAAATTTTCTATTTCCACCGTAGCTACGTGAATAAACCAACCTTCCACTTCCGGTTTTCAATAACTAGTAGACAACATATCCAAGAATGGAGTAAGGGGAAAAAATTATCAAAAGAATCAGAAGATCTTGTGACAAAAAATTGCCAAAACTAGTCCTCTTTTACCTTGCTTCCCACCCATTCCTTCTCCCTCTTCTTCATTTTTTCATCCCCTCCCTCTTCTTTTTCTGCTTCGTCTTTCTCTTCTTCTTCTTGTATCTCTTCCTCTTGTTCTTTCCTTTTCCTCTCCCACTTCTACTTTCTCTCTTCCTCTTCCTTTTCGAACTCCACTTTAACCATATATATGAGTTACCCATCCCGGAGCTAAATCCAAAAACCAAACCAAGTTTTTTACGGGAAAAGGTGGCACTTAAAACATACAAAGTGATTTTTAAAATGTCAATTTCAGTAGCCTAGGGACAGTCCCGTCTATATTAAGCTTTAGAATCTGACAATATGAAAATTGTAACAGAAAGAAAGAGATCTTGACGAAAAACCTGTAATTTACTTACCTTAATAAATTACAAATCAGTTGCAACTAAATACTTGGACATTTTCACATTTTGTTGGGCCAAAATTTTTAACTACCTGAACTGTCACACAGTTTGACATACAGGTAAATGTCATTCAAAGCTCATTACAGCTGACTACAGACGGAATAGCTTTTTTTCTAGGCTTGCTGCAACTGACTTTTTAAAAAATCACTTTGTACATACCCTGGTGAATTCCTTGTGTCACCTTGTTATCACATATAATAGTGCTACTTTGTTAACTGGTTTCTGTACAGGGAATTTTGTTTTTAGTATACATTGTACATGTAGTTAACTATGTATACTTTTAAAAAGAGCGCATCAATTACACCTACTATACAAAAAACTAAATTGTTCGAATTTCAATTTTTGTAAGAAAAACAAAAGCATGTTGTCTCCAAAACAATCAAATTAATTCAATGTTAAAAAATAAAATTAGTCTTTATTTAGTGTCTTATTGTGATTTATATACAACCATGTACAGTAATGACGAAAAAGTGGAAATTCTAATGTGGTATCAGAATTGTAACAGCTTAAGAACTGTGAGAGACTTATTTTCAGTAAAATATCCATAAAGACCTATTCCTTGTATTCGAACCATACAAACAACTGTTAGAAAATTTAAATCAGAGGGATGCGTAATAAATTCCCATAAAATCTGAACTAAAAGTAATCACGTTTTAACCGAAGAAACGAAATTAAATATTTTATGCTACGTTGAAGAAAACCCGATAGTATCACTACGAAAAATAGGTTCATATTTTAATGTTTCTAAAATCTCACTAAACGAATTTAAATATAAATCGTACAAATTTTCTAATCACCATCTATTCGACGAAGACAAAGAAAAAGAAACAATCTTTTGTGAAACTTTCTTTAATTTGCTAAACGAACATGAACACATTTTAAATAAGATAGTTTTCAGTGATGAAGGAACTTTCACAATAAATGGAGAAGTCAATTCACAACATTTTCGGTGTATATTATAATTCCTCATCTATCCACTATCCATTATCCTGCCAATCTTATTCCTTAGATATTGGTCCCGCACTAACCGCCATTTACAAAACTTAACTCACAGTCAATACACTGGGAAAGTTAAGGTAAGGCTAGAAATAATTGCAAATAAGCTTATCGGTCCATATTTTATTGATGGTAATGTCAATACAGCGAAATTTTTAGAGCTATTAGGAACGACATCATTCCGGCAATAGAAAACTTAAACATCGACGACTCGTGGTTTCAGATGGATGGAGCCCCTCCGCATTCCACAAATGCTATAAGAAACTTTCTAAACGACAGGTTTTCAGGACGTTGGATAGGGAGATTCGGTACCGTACCGTGGCCCCCGCGTTCTGCAGATTTGTCGCCCAATGACTTCTTTGCTTGGGGGTACCTAAAATCAAAAATGTATACAAATAATCCAATACAAAGTATTGATGAATTAAAAGGTCGCATACGTACCGAATGCAATAGCTTGAATCCTGACTTTTTTGAGAATGCTGTGCGTACTTTTCAACACAGTTTAAGTTATTATTTAGAAGTACAATGTGGCCATTTCTAATGCTTGTTGTAACTGTTGTTTTTATTTTCATTTCCATTTTCTGTTATTGATATTTAATGTTTTACAATAATAATCGTCGTTGTTGTTCCATCGTTTTAATTTACCTATTTATATAAACACGGCATCGAACATAACCTTCATACTAAAATAATTTACAACGACAGTGACCTTTTCTGTATAGTTGGTTGCCTACATAATAGGCGTAATTGATGCGTTCTTTTTTAAAGTATACATAGACAATTACATGTACAATGTGCACTAAAAATAAAAATTCCCTGTATATATACTAAAAATTAATTTAAAACGGACCCTGATAGCTATATATGATAACAGTTGCAAATATGGAATGCCGTATTTGAAAAAGTATATATGAAGATAGTATCTATGTTGTCGCGGCAAGTGATTTCAGTTAGAAGTTCTTTTGTTCCATGTTTGATTTAATTTAATACCGTACTAATGTGAATTGATCAACAGTAAAAGATTTTATTATTATAAGATTATTTTTGTAGCAGTTTCTAAAAATTGTTTTTCCTGTTGAAAAATCCAAAAATTAGATTTTTGCGAACCTATGTATAGAGCGTAACGGTCCATTACAATCTGCTAAACAATATTAGTTTAAAACTTCAAATACCCAAGTGTGAAGCAGTCCGACTCTCCCTGTACAGGTGGATTATTGGAAGTACAGGAAAAACTTTACAAGGTATTTTTGTCATGTAATGCACAACCAAATATCTACTAAAGACCAAAATGGATAAATGCAGTAAGAGGCAGACGCAGAAAGCGTGAATCGGGCATGTACCAACAGGATTATAATTATTCGCACCTTTTATTATTTATATAGTTTATGTAATTATTCTAGTTTGCAAAATTATGTAATGTACTTCTTGTGAAGCAATCTAAAGAACTATAATTCCTATGAATACTGTTTTCGCAGCTGGGAAAGTTCAAAAATAAATTAACATTTCTGGATGTTTTATTGTGGTATTATTTTTATAGTGATTTTTTATTGTAACCTACACATTTGAAATACTTAACTACACAAGAAAGCATCTCCCACAAATGTAAGACTTCAATTTTACTAACTGTAGAGGTCAGGATCTAAATCCTTTTTTATCAAGTCCTCAAGTTTCAGTACCTACGTACTTGAAAATGGTTTTTGTTATTTGAAAAATATTCAAACTTCTTTCACAAAACGTAAGTTGCAGCAAAGAACAGTATATAAATATAGTGCTCTTTGGTTGCAGTTTTAAACGTGTACTGCCATCTTAATTCTGATGGATTGTGTCCTTACCATACTCCTTGGGTAATCAATGAAGTCGGCCAGGAGTTTTAATGCCATTTACTCAAAAACCGGTAATCTAATTGCTATAAACTTAGTTGTTTAAAGGCCGCCTTCCAGAGCAGCAGCTACAACAGTGCGATTCAAAGCAATGGTCGATACAACTAATCAAACTGCTCGTTGTAGGAGCAGTTCATATAAATAAGTCATTTGTTTGGTGCACCCTGCTTTGAATCCTGCTGTTCTAATTTCTGGAATGGAAGTCCTCCCTAATAGTGTTAGAATTTCGCTTTACGGCAAGTTGGTACCCATGGGCTTTAACGATCTTGCTTTCTCAAATTCAACGTTACAAAAAACTCAACATTGTCGTCGTCATTTGTGGGGTACATATATTACTTATAAGTCTGATGAACCGTAAGTATAAAATGAATTTTCAAAATGTACGTCTGTATTCTGATTCCATAACGTGCGATGATTGTGGTATCATGGGACCTTAGAAGTTTATATACAACACATGACACTGTTGTAAATATAAGATACTGTATGAAGTATGGAAACGTGAGGGTGACGCGCTTCGTTTATTTTTGCGCAGCAGTAACCTAGCTTCTGCGTTACACTTGCAGTGTAAATAAAAACATGCAATACTGCTACAATCACAAAATTTATTGATTTTAAGTAAAATAGCCTCGTGTGTAACACGTATAGATATTCTAACTTCACCAAGTAATTAAATGGCAAATTATACGACATTCTAAGTGTAAAATTTCTACACTCCTATAAATATATCCATCCCGTGTCTGCTCTTCTGTTTATATTTCTATCACAAAAGAAAGGAGCATATTGGAAATTACTCCTCGTTAGTATATTATGGGGTGTCTTGGATGGCTGACAGATTTGTTCTGAGGGAGGACGGAGACAACTTTCACCCTTTCTCTTTTTAAGTTACATTTATGTAACTTGGAAACAGAACGACAAATTTTCTTTCTTTGTCAAGTTTGTAACTTTTAATACGAAGATCACATACTTCTACCTGTAGCTTGTGACAAAAATATCATTATAGCCCTTATAAATTAGGCAATTATATACACCGTGTCCGAAAAGTATGGAATATGTTATATAGTGCATTAAATATACATGAAAAAATGTTTCAAATAAAACTTGTTTTGTATTTAGTTTTCTATAATAGGGCAATATTTAAATATAATTTTTTTGGAAAACAAAAGCGCAACGCCTAACATGTAATGCTTTTTAAATAGCAAGGTACCCCTATATTATACTCATTGAATAGAGATTTTTTTTCTCTTTTAAATGATATAAGACTTTAATGTCCTTAGGTAAATACTTAAGTAAGTGTTGAGAAAAACGTAAAATGGAAATTATGTACTATTATGTTTATTTTATTTATTAGCACATTGCAGTATTAAACTACAACAGATGTTCAAACTGTGCACCGTTCACAGTTTGGCAATGACATACTCGGCTTTCAAATCCGCTAATAGCATCTGCTGTTATTTCTGGTATAATAGCCCTCATCTCTATTCGAATACGATCTTTTAAGCTCTCAAGATCCTCCGGCTTATCTATGTAAACTCTATCTTTAAGGTAGCCCCAAAGAAAAAATTCTAGCGGATTTAAATCCGGCGAGCGAGCTGGCCATTCTATTACACCTCTTCTACCTATTCATCGATTAGCAAAAGCGTCATTGAGAAATTGGCGGACATTAATTCCGAAATGAGGAGGAGCTCCATCCTGCTGGAGCCATATTCTGTTATGTGGTATATCAGGATCTGCTTCATTGAGATATAAAACAGCCAAGACGGGAACTAATTCAAATCTCAAAAAGTGTAAATAAACGTCTGCTGTCAAAGCATTTAAAAAAAACGGTCCCAAAATTCGATTTTATATAATCCCTGCCCAAACATTTATTATCTGCCGGTACTGAGTGTGTCCTTCCGCGTACCACCTAGGATTTTGTGAGGACCAGTAACGTGTACTTTGCTTGTTGATTGCCCCATTCAAACAAAAGGTTGCCTCATCAGTGAAGACGATAT
Source organism: Limonius californicus (assembly GCA_014611495.1). Classification (NCBI taxonomy): domain Eukaryota; kingdom Metazoa; phylum Arthropoda; class Insecta; order Coleoptera; family Elateridae; genus Limonius; species Limonius californicus. The sequence continues at coordinate 18,625 of JABXWE010027544.1, read as the reverse complement.
TTTTATGAAAATTTTCATCTGCTTCAAGTCGACCCGTTATTTCTTCACAAAACTCCAACCTTCGATCCAAATCGTCTACAAACAATTCTTGAACGACACAGTATTTGTACGGATACTACTTTTTTTTAGTATCTGGTGAACAGAAGACTTCTTTAATTCATGGTCTCAAGCAATTTGTCAAACAGAAAGAGGCATGTGGATTTTCCACGACACTCAGCATTACATTTTCTCGTTCTTCATTATTGGCAGCTCTAGGTCTACCCGTTGTTGGCAAATCCTTAACAGAACCAGTTACTTCAAATTTTCGCGCAATTTTACTAACAGTAAACTGAGAGATATGATGTCCAGGGTACAAATTGTTAAATAAATTGCAAAGTTCTTCCTGTTGTCTTCGTCTGTCCCCATATCCCAACATCATTAAAATTTCAGTACGATGTTCCTCAGTTAAACGAACCATTCCAAGTTTATTCCAAAAGTGTGTACTAACGTAAATCGAGATGAACGTTAATTTACAGTTAATTTGGCACTTCACACGAGTTCACGTATCACATTGACATTTGTTGTAGATATGCAATAGTTTCCATAAATAAAAGCTGCCACAGGTATCTCGATTAATATCGATAGTTTAAATAAATATGTAAGTACATTTTTAAGTTTTTCTCAAAACGTACTTAAGTACCTACCTAAGGACATTAAAGTCTTATATCATTGAAAAGAGAAAAAAAATCTCTATTAAATGAGTATAATTTTATGAAATTTTATGAAAAAATGTTTCAATTAAAACTTGTTTTGTACCTATTTAGTTTTCTATTACAGTCCAATATTTAAATATAATTTTTTTGGAAAACAAAAGCGCAACGCCTAACATGTAATGTTTTTTAAATAGCAAGGTAGCCCTATATTATACTCATTTAATAGAGATTTTTTTTCTCTTTTTAATGATATAAGACTTTAATGTCCTTAGGTTGGTTGCATACACAATAGGCGAAATTGACGCGTTTCTTTTAAAAGTATACATAGGCAATGTATACTAAAAAGAAAAATTCCCTGTATGATAGTCACCGGCACTAAATATAGAAATGCATACAATTTCGTACCGTACATGAAATTCTATTGATCCACCTTTAGTAGTTCAGATAATTTACCAAAAAATTCCACGATATAACAGCACGTTCAATAAAATAGCAGAATGGCGATCCGGAGCGTCAAATTAAATGTTTTAAAGCCGAGTGCTGTTTTTGGCTAATACGTTAGAATGAAGAAGAACGACCACGCCACAACAATTCTCGATCATATCTACGGCATCACACTCATAACAAAATCACAGGTTTTTGTCACAATAATTTAAACCGGAACAGTAATGGTTGAACCTGTGACATAGAAATCGCCAAGACATCCATTAGGTGCCAAGATGATATAAAACAAAACGTTTTTAGGGCTAATATATAACAAATATGAAAGAAATTTAATATAATAACATAGAATTGTAAATACAGTCGTACTCCCATATAATGAACTCCCATGTAATGGTTTTTGCTATATAAACTACATCTATATTATGATGTAAAGCCTCCACATTGTGATGTTTTTGTTTAAAGTTTTAGGTTATTACTCAGGTATACAGATAAAATTTTGAGGGGATTATGAAATACAATTTCTATACTGTATTTTTCAGGAAACTTATATTGTTGAACTAAGCAGTTTTTAAAAACAACAAAACAAAAATGTGTAAGTATTGCAAAGAACGTGTTGGAAGACGTCCATAAGGGTGTCATGTCAAACAACAAGATGCAGCCGCAAAATTTGGCATTGAAAGAATCCGCGAGAAGGTATTAAAACAAAACGAGGCACTTGATTTGGGCCGAAAATAAATTAGATTGTGTGTAATACAGTTTTATAATCAAAATATCGCTTAAAAGGTTACTGACTATCAAATATATGAGATTAATTTCGTATCTAAACATGAATTCTATATAGTGAAGTTTCTTTATAGTGATTTTTGGGTACTTCCCAACATCACTACATGTGAGTTCGACAATGTCTATATTAAAATCGCAACAATGGGAAAGGCTATGTTTGGTTTCAAGACAACCGGAATTTCGCCTTTTACACTGGACAAGTTTACAGCAGATGACTTTGAGGCGGCTATAAGCAGTATATGCCTGTCGTCATCGAAGACAACTTGGACCCTCTGATAAGTGATCATCAAGGCATTGATCTCGAACCTCGTCCATCAACTTCCCGTGCTCCAGACAGCCCATTTTCCGTAAACCTAAAACCTACCATACCAAATTCAGTCTTAACAGAAAAGGTTAGCATTTCAAATCTATCACCATTGCCATCATAACCTTCAGCAAAGGGAAATCCAAAGAAGGGAAGAAACAAAAGTCAGAAGTACTAACAGCAACACCTATGAAGATGATATTAGAAGAGAAAGAAAACAAAAAAAGTAAGAAACGTTTGGCACAAGCACAAAAGCGAACAGCGAAATCTAAGCCAAAAGCAGTGTCTTGTAAGAACCCTAAAACCGCCGAAATATGGAACTTGGGCGGAAACTTCTGACGAGGATATTGATGAGAGCACCCTCGTTCAGGATGACGAATTGGACGACTTAGAGGCCGATCCGAATCCATATTACCAACAAATATGAGTAATTTTGATTATTATATTTATATGCGTACATTCCCCGATTTAATGCGCACGATTATCCTCCATGGCGGCTAATGGTGCGCACGGCACAAATTTTGGTTTTTGCATTTTTTTGAAAAATGCACTGATTTTAGTCTAAATTTGGAATAGCTATATTAAAGATAACATATCAGTGCATATACAATCAATCGCTGTTGCATAGTTTTTGATTTATGAATTATTTCCTTTAGGTGCGCACAATTCCCCACCCCTCCCGTACACAACAAGTTTGTTTAGACCCTTTATTAGTACATACTTCTTTCAAAATTTTTTCTAGATCGAGCCAGATTGTAGTGGTGTTGTATATGCTTATAATTGTTTTTACAACGTGTTTGGGGTAATTTTTACTTTAGATAATTTCCCACAGAGCTTCCCGGTTCACATTGACGAAAGCCTGTTAAAGTTAATAAAGACAATATGTGCCTCTTGATAAAACTGCTGTTCTATTTCTTATATTCGTTTAATAGTAAAAACTGTTATCTACTGAGTAAAGTTTAAGGACTGCAATTAATCTTAAGTTTGTGCAAAGCAGCTTTAACGAAAAGTTGTGTTTCGGTTTTGTTGTATTGAAGAGCAAGGGAATTCTTCTCGCTCAATTTTTCAGTGTGCTATCAGGAGCACAGAATTGAGAAAATGTCCGTTTCTAATTATACAGATTACTATTTGGCCGTGGAAATGAACCAATACTTAGGTTACTGTAATGCATTATCTATACTACTTGACTATAGATGGCGGGAGCTACACTTTTCAAAAATTTAAAAACTTAAATTTATATTTTTTAAAATATATAAGTTTTATATAAGAATAAGATTATAACATTCTACTTAGTTTTATGCAGTTAGCATACTGTTAAATATGAGGACGTTGTTTTCATAACATTTGCACTGTTCAGTTACAGTTACTTTTAGTTTACGTGTTTTGATTTTGTGTTTCACTGTATAGTTAATTGCTGGGTTTGGTTTTCCTTTGTTGTCAAAACGATTTTTAATATCCATAAACAATTTTAAAAACTGATATAATATTTAGATGTACAGATTAATAATAGTTTCTAATGATTTCTTAGAATGGAAAGTAAAATAGTATTACTTTTATAAAAAGGCATAAAATGTCTGTATGATACCATAAATACTTCATATGACAAAACAGGAAAGAAAGAATCCGAAATACTTTAGGTATAATAACATGGCTTTGATTGGATAAATTTTGTTGTTTATTATTGCAAATGATAATTATCCTCAACACTTAACAAGATTCTTTAATGTATCTACTTACAAATTGGAGTAATTGCGTAAAAAAAGGTAACGTTACGTCTTTGTGTTGCATTATGATGCCGATTTGTTTGCCTTCATCATTTGTACGATTGGTTGCATATCTGAAGCTAACATGTATGCATATTCACTTCCCAACTTGTATTCCACTTAGAAGAGCATCTTCGTAAACACGTTAGGATGTAATGTTTTTCTACCTACCTGTAGCTTCCTATTGATATCATTCTGCACCTTTCCTTGGAAACCAAAAGAAATCATATCAACAAAATAATCTTCAAAAATAGTTTATTTCAACTGAGAAGGCATTTTCCACTGATTTCTAACAGATTGACTTTAATACTAGTAACTATTGTATTTCTTCTACAGTTTAAATATTTAAATATATGCATCAAAATCGATAAATATTGAAGTAAATTAATTAACGCTCAAAATAAATTACGATTCCTAATTTGTATAACATTTTGATGCCGATTTGTTTGCTACAACATTGTACGGTTGGTTGCATATTCCACGGTAGCATGTATGGACTTCTTTACATATTACACTTAGAAGAGCATTTCCGTACCCAATTTAAGATGCAACGTTTTCTCTGCGATTTGTTTTGGAAATAACTCAAAAATGAAAACAGATTAACTATAGTGCCCTGTTAATATCACTCTGCTTCTTGAAAACAATTAGAAATCTTAACAAAGTAATCTCCAAAAATAGTTTACTTCATACTGAGAAGGCATTTTCTACTGATTTCTAACAGATTGGCATTAATACACAAGCAACTACTGTATTTATTCTACAGTTTAAACGTTTAAATAGGTGCATCAAAACCCATAAATATTGATATAAATTAATTAACCTCCAAATTAAGTTAAGATTCCTAATTTGTATAACATTTTGATGCCGATTTGTTTGCCTTCATCATTTGTAGGATTGGTTGCATATCTGAAGCTAACATGAATGCACATTTACTTCCCAACTTGTATTCCACTTAAAGAGCATCTTCGTAAGCAACTTAGGATGTAATGCTTCCCTACCTACCAGTAGCTTCGTGTTGCTATCATTCTGCATCTTTCTTTGGAAACCAATAGAAATCATAACAACAAAGTAATCTTCAAAAATAGTTTATTTCAACTGAGAAGGCATTTTCTACTGATTACTAACACATTGGCATTAATACATCGGTAACTATTGTAGTTCTTTTACAGTTTAAATGTTTAAATAGATGTTTGCTACAGCAAAATCCATAAATATTGAAATAAATTAATTAATACTGAAAATAAGTTCACAATAATCAAAAATTCTCGTTATTAAATTTCTTGTGCAGTAATTGTTCAGAAAATCATTGACTAGTAATGAGCAACAGTTTATGACTGCAACTCATAATCTAATAACTTACACAGAGCATTTGGTCAAAAATTAAGAGATTGACAGTGTGCACATGAAAAATTTGCATCATCACATTAGCATAGAGCTCAATATGAGCCAAACATAAAAGCTAATAACTAAACTAACTTAACCAGAGTAAGCGTTTTTTTACAAATTACAAATACATAAAAATATCAAAGATGTCCAATTTTTCTAATCTGTGTCGTTATTCATTAAATCACATTGTCTTAAAGTGTCGAATAACATCAGAAGCTTATAATACAAACTAACAAATACTCGTAATTATTTCTAGAAGTATTTACACTAATAGAATAATCAATCGTCTGTATCGTCATAGTACGGAGATACAGTAATAAAATAGTGAATGAATAATCAGTCTTATTAAGATGAAGGAAAGCCATTTCCAAGTCTTGAGGCCACAATGCCGCTGCTTTAGCACATTGTTCAGTTGAATTAGGCATTCGACGTACTTGATGGCTTGCAGATCTATCGCTAGTGGTCCGTCAAGACAGACAGCTATCAGTACACGTAAATGGTTTTTAATTGAGGTCTTAGTTCTGGAGGTATTGTGTAGACCTCTGGTGTTGGTTTCCTCTTAACAAGACGCCTCCAGCGACCACCAAGGTTCTTGCGGAATCCCTGGACGAATCCTGACCGTTCTGTGGGTAGATTTTGTACAAGCGTTTCCTGTAAAGACAACAAGAATGAAAACCTTGTTACCTAACGGTTTCTTGTGGTTTAAAAATCTAACAACTTCCTATGATAAAGCGGTAACCATTACTTAGTATCTAATACTTTCTCATAAACAGTTCTGGATGTTATCGCAAAATAAAAAGTTAGCCAAAGACCTCTTAGGCAGAAAATTAAATTTGAACATTTGAAATCAATATTCGGGAGAGTCAACGAACTTCACAGACAGTCCCCTCGCAAATTTAGAACCGGAAAAGACCCTCATGTTCGCATAATACACGTGTTGCTTTTGTAGCACAAGAATAAAGTGTACATGAATACATATAAGCTCGAGAGTTACGAAATAAGGATTGAAATTGTAATCTCCATCTAACAAAGGAATCGATTTAGAAAATACGAATGCATAACAATCGCTTGTGTTCGCAATCTTGTGACCTTTCTCTGGTAATTAAACATGCATTAATTGTTGTTCGGAGAGAGAGAAAACGGAGACGACGGAGCAAGAAAGTAAACTTTACAGGTCGGAGGTTCGTTCGCCTGCATGTGGCCGTTTGTATTCTATTTGAGGCAAATATAACCGTCCTTAGCGTTTCTACAAGGTCTTCAACTTCAAGTATAATACCCCCGCAATTTTTACACGAGGCAGGCTTGCTTGGCTGGCCCCAGACACCTCGCTTTCTCTATTCGCGACTTTCAAATAGTTTCTTTTACCAGAATTAATTTGTTAACGATTTCGCTATCGAATGCATTATGTTGCCGTTTTTAATTACTAATTTACTACCTACTTTATTGCAGCACAAGTTTCCAGTTACGAAACGAAAAGTTTCATAGTCGTTTTTATCAGTTAGTTTTGCAAAAATTACTTCTGCACGAGTAGGTCAGACACTCCCCAAACGAATCACTGAACAAGAACAATGTAGTGCTTGGTTGCTCAAAATTAAATTCAAGGCAAAATTACTTCATTATTAGATAAAGTCATATTCAAGTTAACATTGATAATTTAAATTGGGTTTAACCCATTCGTTAGTTGCATAAAATTTCGCAAAAACATTAAGTGGGTTACTGGTATTATACAAGCTTGAAGTTGCGTCGAGGTGAAAATGGGTGAAACATTACTTTCAGATCCTTTTTTGTGCCAGTGTTTGCAAATACCATGGTTCCGCTTTATCATTACCATCTGTCGAAAACGCAAAACTACTCTAGTAAATAATATTTATACATATATACAAAAACTAAATTTTGTTCATTTCGTTGATCATGTAAGTGGACAGATGGTAAGTATTTAGAAGTATAGTAGAATCAAGTGTATACCAAAGTTTTACATTTAAGTTTTACGAGTATTTACCTGGTTATTATTGCTGTACAGGTATTGTGGCTGTGGTGGAAATTGCCACAAGAATTGTCCACGATACGGCAGAGGATCCGACTGGGGTAGAACGGTAGCTGCTGGTGGTTGTGAAGCTGCTGGTGCTGCAGGGGCTGTTTGCAAGACAACGTCCGTGGGATGGACGCTATTACTATGCTCTTCTCGTTTTCTAAGTTTGCTACGGACAAGACGGATAGCAATCATGGTACCGTTACTGCCAACCATTTTATTTTTGGCGTTTCTCGAGGAAAAACTAAAGATAGCCAGCTTGAGGCCGTTTATATACTAGTGGTTACAAGATATCCGAACCAAACACTCCCAAAACCACAACAAGTAATCCCAACTGGGTAGATAGCAAGAACTCTTCAAAAGCACTGGTTATTCAAATTCACAACACAATTCGAAAACTTCAGGAAGTTCGAGTTACAACAATCGCAAAAATTAACTAGCTTCACTTAAATGCAAAATATTTGAACACACACGCTGCAAGCGCGCCTGTAGTCTCAAATTCGCTAAATTTTAACTAAACGACTGCTCGTGATAGTCTGAAGCGTTTCCTGTCCTCGGCCGCGTTTATATAGAAAGGTAGTGACGTAGAGCTTGGCGCACTGACTATAGAAGAGGTGAGCAGAGGGGCAAGGAGATTTAAACGCCACGTCTAGTGGCGCTCGCAACGAACAGCTGAGAATACATAGAACTCGCATAAGTGGAAACTACGGATGATAAAATAATCGACGGAAATGTGGGACTTTTGGGAAACTCCATTCGTCAAAAAATTTTACAGAGTTGGTAAAAACAAATGTTAAGAAGAACCCAGACAAAACAATCACATAGAAACCAAACCAAAACACTTCGTACTGAAGTTAGCTTACGTAAGACGAAGACAACTTCACCTTGTTGAAATTTTCATGGTTTTACCAAAGCATAGGATTTTATCTTTGACAGGGTCGGTCTTTCAATGTACGAGGTTTACAGCCCACCTTCACTTTTAAGACTTATGTTACAGAGTGGCAGCATAGACGAAATTGTATGAAGACCCTAAAACATTTTGAAATACTAAGCCCATGCTGAGGTACAGTAATACCAAAAATATAATAGTAAATGTCACGTTGGCTTTAGGTGCAGTAGACCAACTGGGCAAGTTTTCACCGTTTTAATACCCAGTTAAACTACAGAAAGTGAAGTAGTATATTTGGTATACCCTAAAATGTAGCATTTTGTGTTTACATTGGGAGAATTTAGTTAGAAACGTTACTCCCTTCTCATTATTTCATCAAATTGCATTTGAGTAGTTGCTGGTTTTAATACGTGTTAGTTTGTCAATGCTGGTGTACAAAAGGTTTATTGATTTATTTAGTCTTTTTTTTTAAGCGCTAAACCGTAGACACTAAGGAATAAACAAATAAAAACATTGAAAACATAGTTTTAAGGTATTTCTGCAATTCATACGAACTTCATATCCTATTTATAATCAACACTTTAATTCATATTAAATTTATTATTAACGTCCTTAATATTCTTTGTCAGATATTTAACATAAGTAAATCGTACAAGACGTTCAGATTTGATATAGAAATTGTGAAACAGCATCAATTTGTCGAATTTGAGAAATTTCTATTTGTTAAATCCATCTCGTATTATACGAAAAACAAAATAATAAATTATTTTAAGCCTGATTTTCGGTTTCATAAAAAGCAAACAGTTGTGAAGAAAATTAAATAGCCATTAAAGGGCTACTAAAGTGACTCAAAATAAGCGTTTTCTATTGTCACTATAGTTACGTTAATAAGCAACATTTTCACTTGCGGTTTTTAACAGCTAGTAGGCAATATATCGGATACTGAAATATGATGAAAAAGTTATCATAAGAATCATAAAAATTTTGTAAAAACTACCAAAAGTAGTGCAAAAATACGATTAATTCAATCTACTTTTACGACATGTGAGAAATAAATTTAGTGAAATGTTTTCACCTTATTGCAAACTACCATCCTTAGAACATAATGCACATAACGGCAACCTCAACATTTATTCCAGCGTTCAGGAAGACGGCCCTAAGCCACGTCCCGGACAAGGAAACAAATATAATGATTGGCCGATGTAAAAAGTTACTTTTAAGTTTTGGTTGCTATGTCGCTTCAGGATCCCCTTAAAGTTATTGTTTGTGGATTACAAGCCTCCTGCTGAAATCTAATTGGACCACGTATGGATTGTAACTATATTTTTAGGGCAACTATATACAGAACTACTATAGTTATTTATGCAGAAATGCATATCATTAAACGCAGGCCTAAATCATAGAGTTCCGTACCATTTTGGAAAATATGTAGGGGGTTTGACAATGACAGAAGAAAAATATAGTTTATATTCTGTTGCAAAATATATAATTTATTTTATTATTTGTTGTTAAACCGGAGTAATAATAAATAGGGTTATGAATCGTAAAGAAAGCTGTTATTGTTTGTCGCATAAATTATTACTAGTTTTTATTATGGTGATTTACGGGAAGAAATTTTAAAAAGTGTTGGACTTCAAACTGTCAATATATTTCTTTTCTGTAAGTATTACTAAGAGCAATAAGTATGTAATTTATTTAAAGAATATATCAATTAATTTATGTCCGAATGGAAATATTTCTTGAAAGGAAGACTTTTACATAAATTTAGAAAGGACACCAGAAAACATATTGTTAAAAAACCACAACGATAGTTACAAGATAATAATAATAATATAATATTTTTTAAGTATTCTTGAAAATGAATCATAATTACCAATTTATTGATTTTAAGCAGGAAAGGGGTAACTCTAAATAGCGATTGTTGCCAAGGGGTTTCAATGATAAAGTATGAAAACAACATTTTACTGATGAACGTATGAAGCAACAAACAACTGTTTGTACTTGACTTATGTATAAATAAAATGGCGATAAAAAATTTCGACTAATTAACTGCCCTTAGAAATAACAACACCAACAAGAACTTTGCGTAATTTAGTTTGTCTGATTGCGCTGAAACAGCGATTAACGTAATTCTTGCAGTTTGTTTTCCAATAATTTAAATAGATTGATAATATTGTTGGCTCCTAATCGTATTAACTGTTAAAAACAAGATGAAAATTGTTTGAATTGCAATGATCCAAAAACTATTTTGGTCTAAGAAGTTGAATATTTTGTGCTATAACAATAATTATTGTATCTATAAAATTTCTTATAGGTACTGCTTTGGTTTGTATATTCTTATTCTTGAGCCCACGTAATTTTCTTCTTTCAATATTTTGCGTATGTGTATGTTGTTAAACCTTATACAATAGCATAATTCGTTTTAAAAGTAACGGTGTCGTAAATACACATTTTGTACTTGAACTTGGCATTCAAAAGTCTCGACTAATATTTACAGAAGTAATAAATCAATAAAATACTTCGGGTGCTCCAGGTGTTTTAATAATTCAGTCTACATAACCAAGCTATCCGTTCGATAGATATTATTTAAGCCAGAGAATTTTTGTAAAATAGTAATAAGACGTATATTGACGTCAAATCTTTTCCTTCTATTTACAAGCAGTGTTGTGTAAATTTCATATTAATTTTAATAACAAATAATCCCAGAAACAGTTACTTAAAAAGCTTTTTAAATCCTGCGTTGTGCTGAAATTGTGTTGCAAACAGTTTCCGCCGATATGGCGTTTCGGTTGAATAAAGCAACTTTATCATCGAGATAGCGTTCAGCCTTTTTATAAAATACTTAATTACTGCAAATTTCCTGTGTTAAAACATCGTATCGTACTCCGGGTCTTTTGATAGTTTCTTAATGGGAAAAACATAGAACAAGGTTATTTCTGATGAGTGAATTAAGTGTGTTCGAAGAACCGGTTGGGAAATCACAGTCAAGTAAAACTCATGCTAATAAATATTGTGATAGTAGGATAAGGATACAAGGCAATTGCCGACATAATTAATAAAATAATAAGCAAGTTTACTGCAACCTAGAGTACTTTCCGTTATTAAAAGTAAATATTTATTTTTAACATTTTTATCACTTTACACTCATTATTTTGAACAAAAACATCCAAACGAGTATTGTACACTTAGGAGGATATTAGTTTTATTAACATGATTCACAGCTAACGTAAGCCCAATTTAGTGGTAATAGCGTACAAATTAGTTAATTATCAGGTAGGCAACTGTGACTCCAACACTTTAGAAATTCCCAGGATGTCCATTCAGCTAATATAAACCATTTGCATACATTAATTTGGAAATGATTCATAAATCCGTCCCACTAGGTTAATGTTTTCTGTACAATTATGTACTTTATAAAATCAGCATAATGTTGTAACTGAAATTGCGTCATTGATGATGATACTGGCATTGCAGACTCTGTCATTGACGACGTCGATTTACATAATACGTATTATTTACGTTATTGAATTGTATTAACAATGTACTGCCAAAAATAAACGTACCACGGGAAAACCTTTTTTTTTAGATCTGAACGCAAGTATTTAAAGATATATGTGAACTTAGATTAAACTATATAAACGGGAATTATTTAACTAAAGTTGAAAGCCATTTTATGTAGTATATAATTATCAAACAAATATAATAGTACGTTTCTAACAAAACTATCATAGGGTCGTTTTATTTTTTAAACACGTTAACGACAATAACCTTGTTAAAGCCTACATGCAAATTAGCTTAAATTTATTAACAAATTATTGATAGGCATTAAATTTCGTAACTGTCTCCATGCAACCAACTCCACTTTTTACAACTAAATGTGTACAGAATTTGTAATGTAAATCGATATGCTTTGGAACATCTGGACAGTAACACTTATTTATATCTTAATATAACCTTAGTTTACATATTATCATTACTTTGGTAAGGATAATATACAGACACATATCAATGAAAATGACGCATCCAGCTTTTCTGTATAAACATGGACACAGATACAACTTAGTGGTTGCAGAGAATAAAAGGATAAATGGCTTCCAGTAAAATTTGAAGTAGATACAGAAGCATTGTATACAGTTTGTTCAACAAAATTTTCGATAAAGGTAGGCTGTGGAAAAACAAACCCGTGTCTTTACTTAAGCCTTATATTTATAACTAAATACTTAAAGTTGGTTTGGCACAGTCAATTTGTAGTCTAAAATATTTACATTTGTATGCATAACTGAATATCTGCAGGAATTCGGGGCTTCGTATAAGTCCGTTAAGGTAGCAAGTTTGAATGGATTAATAAAACTGGATGAATATACAAGTTATTTCAAGAAGTTTAATAAACAGAGCTGCGTAAGCTACTTTGAGAAGGTTGAGTTACCTATATGTTGTAGTTTTTGCTCTATATCTACAAATACAACGGTATTCAATCTAAATATTTATGTGCAACAACACCTGGATATATTTAACAAAATACAGTTAGCACGTGCCGGTTTTCTTCTTATTGAAACATTCTTCCAGAAAACAACGAATACAAATTATAATCCACTGTAACATAAAATATAGTATAAAAACAATTCAACACACAATTTTTCTTATTATTGTTTTGCCCTCCGAAAATAGAGGAAAATCGTAACAAAATTTGCAGTGTGTGTCCTTCGTGTTACGAACATTTTAAGTTATAGAACAAAAACTCCAACCTAATGGCTGCTAAACCCCCTTGAATATAATTCCACTTCTTAACCCTTTAAGAGAACTTAATTACTTCTTTATACAGGTTTGTCAGGCAATGTATGCGCCGACTTTTACGAAGTGCAAAAACTTTAAGAAACATATAGCACAGTCCTAATGCAGAGTTGTCCAAACTTTTTGGGCGGTGTTACAAATAAAAAAAAAATAAGTATGTCTGCCTGACCGCAGACCAAAATGTTATGAACTACATATATACAAACATCCACTTTTGTATTATATGTTGCATATACATATATAGGAAATAATAGAGTAATAGATGAAAATAACTAAGTAAGAGGACGCCTATGTCTCGAATGTTCCAGCTGCTTCCGGTCGTTGTCGGGTCGGTGGCGTGATACATAGATCAACAAGACCGCCGCAGTGCCGTTCCGGGGCGGTATCTTCTGTATACAGTTTAAAGGATACACCGCGGCCACCACCAAAGGAGTACCTACCGCAGCACTCTTTCGGCAGCCGACGGCTCACTATACTTTGATATTGTTAGTAAATAACGAGCTGGTAATTATTGAGGATTTTGAAGGTAGCCTGGCTCTTTGTCTTTTTGCTATATTATGATTATCAGGAGCGCGCCTTACTCGTATATTGCGGCTGTTCTTTAATCTGCGACTTCAGTAAAGTTTTGTATCTGAGGGGAAGGCTTACGGCCGCAGACTATTGTTTGACAGTCCGCGCGGACGCGGATTGATCAACCCTGTGACCTGATCCCAACGGCTGTTAAAAGTTATGCGTTTAGATATAAATATAAAGACAAATATAACTGCAGCAACGGACCTATGTATTAATAACCATTTAATAATTGTAGTTAATGTTATAATCCCAGGCTTAAGTAAAGGCATTCATTTTATTCCATAACCAACCTTTATCAACAATTTTTTTGCTCATCCTGTATATAAACCGACTAGCTTGAGTGTTATTAATTGTATTAGCCGTGAGGTAAGGTACTGGAAATACAATTTTCTGCAAAATTATAAAGAATACTGTTTGTTTGTAGAAAATTTACGAAATTGCGTGTTGCAGCCGCATTTATTGTTTGCAAGGCGCTGCAGTAGTATCTATTTTTATACTACTGCAGCGCCTTGCAAACAATTCTCTGTGTATCCTGTACTAATACATGTTAATTACAACACAGTGTTGCCACTATTTCATAAGGGTTATGCAGATATTGCTGAATTTAGAGTGCCTAATATTATCCAAAGTACAGCTTTCTTGAAATTTTAAAACATAATATTTTCGATTTTATACAATTAAAAACCGCATTCGTGGGGTTCATTGGAAGCTATACTGAGGGCGAAGGTACTTTAAATGTTAGGGGCTAATGCCCCTTCGCCTATCCCTATTTACCCATGTGACTATCTCATTGGAGAAAATATTTCCATGCGCGTAAATTTGCCATTAATAAATAAATTTGAGGTCTACTAACTGACATTACATATAACCTATTTTACAGCCTGATCGTAATGTCTCATTATTGTGTATACTCACTGATGAATCAACTACTACCGTAATATGTCTGTTAACAACTTGTATTAAAATTTATTATTAAATAAGTGCCATCTTTATTACAATTAGTAATATGTGAACATTTCGTACCAGGCACGCTTTGTTGTCTGTTATTCAACTAGTTTTTGTGTTAACAAAGTTGTTTTAGAGGATTCAAAGAAAACATACCTGCAAAAAAGTAACTAAAAGATATTTGTTTATTTTACCTGCATATATGACGTAATGGAACACGAAATAGAAGCTGATATTAGTAAAATAAAGAAATATGTATTATAGTTAGTATTACTATAAAAAAATACATCGAAACCTTACTGTTCGATTTTTTCTAGGGATTTTTAAAATTAAACCTGTTGTAGTCATAATTTGAGATTGGTGATTGTTGTGAGTAGATCGTTAATGTGATTGATTTATTTCAAAAGACTATAATTAACATTTTGAAATTGTTATTAATCTTTAGCTAATCTAGAAAGTACTTCCAATATATTATGAAAACCATATTTCTATCATTCTTCGTCTCTTCATCCTGTTATTGGTAGTGACCTTGACATTTTCTTATTGTATTTGTTTTTACGACTGCATTAATTGGTTTTTACATGTAATATCTGGCGTATGATTGTAGTAACGTATCAAAAAAATAACAAATTGTATACATATATGTATATGTATATATATATACACACATATAAGTAGCACTAAGGAGACTTCAAGGATGCTTTTACACCTGCTGCTTTAAATTTATGCGTTAAAGATATAAAGCAAACCTTTTCCACTAAATATTTGGCAAGCACCCACAATTGCGCACCCAAACAAGTGACATTGCAAATTGTTTGGCGGAAAGGAGAATGCACACTGAGGTAAAATTAGAATCCAGCTAAACTTATATAACAAACAGAATAAAGTAAGCAGGGACGACAGTCTAATTACCTCGTTGGTTGCGAACAATTTAACTAACGTAACTAAAATAACATTTTCTATGGCTGTTTTTCGAAATTTGAAATAAACAGATAAGTTGAACTTGACGTCAATTTTGATCGCAATAGCAATGTTTCTGGCAAATTAGACCTGTGGGATGTTTTACGTTTAATGCTGGAAACCATTAAACGAAAAAAACAATAACAGAAATTAAAGCACTTAAAAAGTCGTTGTGTAAATATTCTTGTTGACACGTTTGTTCTTTACACAAATTCATATAAATATAAATTCCTGAAACTATCATATGATTACCATTTTGCTAAATATAATAATGACCAGTGCGGTAATTGAACAAACGACTTTTATCAACCTTTCTATTTTTTAACGATCAATTAGGAAGTAGGTATGTAAGGTTTTAATGATTTTTCTGGCGCTAAAACACATACATTACGATAATTTACGAAAACCATACGTTTACAGAGATTAGCAATCTAAATATATTTTCATTACACTCGCTTGGGATCTTATTTTGCTTTACAGTTTTTAGTCTCTGCATGAAAATTAATTATTAATATAAATGTTAACTTTTAGGAAGGTCACTATAATTACATGATTTTCAGGAATCTTCACAAAAAAGAAAACTTCAATGATATTATTCCTAATATGTACGTTTCCCATTTGATTAGATTAGTATTGCGACCTTTTTGAGTTAAACACTTTTGTGTTTTAAAACTACTTAATATGACAGTAGCAATAAATAATTTACTTATACGGATATGAAATAGATACATGGTAGGAATTCGTAAAACCGAGGTGAAGTTAGTTCGGCGCTGAAGTCGACTGCAATTAACTAGATAAATAAATTACCAGTCTAGCAATATATACGTAAAATACAACAACAACATAATGTTAATTACCACAGTTTCCCCGAATTAATTATTAACAATAAAGTTGCTTTCTAAAACTTCCAACCTTACAATAATTACAATAAGTAAAGCAAAAGACTAGAACTTAAATTGTTTGCTCTCTTTTCTATTCAACATTGATATTATTACAACATTCAAATAAATTCTCAGCCTAGTTCCAATGGTTTCAATGCTGTGATTAAACATTAAAAACCGATGCATTTCTCATCAACTGCGAAATTCTACAACATAATTTGTGTAAACATCCATAAATCATCACTTACAGCCATCGTAAATTTTGTGTTCTTTTATTAACCATCTTGAGGAACTATCACTTTTCAACGTTTTGCAAGGAAAGTATCTGGCACGATTAACGTCCATAGCCAAACTGTTCTAACAACAAGGAAGTAAATTTTACAGTCTCACACAATTAAGAGCGAAATAAGCATCGGAACAATAAAAATCTATTTTGAAAAAGTGTGACGCTCCACAGAATAAGCCAATTAAGAAATACTACTTTGTACAAGCAGTACATAATTTTTCCAATTTAACTTGTGCAAAAGAACCATGCGGCAATATTACATCATCTATTTATCAAACCATATAATGCCTATTATACGAACATATATTCGCGGAATTTGTACCAGTGTAAACTGACCGTTAATTAATCTTTTAAGTGAAGACCTTGCGAGATAATGGTCTTTTTGATGCAAAAACTTTAATAATCTCCACACTACAATTCTTCATCCGCCTCCTTAATGTTAACTCTTAAAATAATCATACAGACAGATAAAATAGTTTCAGAAATTTAGGGTTTCTTACAAGTACTCACTTAAGCACTACTCGATGTAAATGCCAAGAATAAACACATACACAAAAGCAAAAAAATAATGTTTTAAATTATTACCCTTGCAAGGTGTACATTGAAAAGATTTTAATTCAAACTATTTATCACTTTTAGTATATAAATTTTAATGGAACACTATGTTTTTTTTTTTTTTATTAGCCCGCAGTATCCCATTGTTGGGCATGGGCCTCCCCCATAAGGGGGGTTGTTGATCTACTCTCCCATAGTGATCAATCCTCGTACTGACCGGAGCAACGCTGTCTTAACTCTCCTGATCGTACGTGAACGGGCGACGAATATGCGCAACCCGGGACCCTATGGGGACTAGGGGTGTTCGATAACAGGAACTGGGTATCGAATAACGAATAAAATTAAATATCGAATTTTATTCGATATATCGAAATTCGAATAAATATAGAATTATTCAAATAAATATCGAATTATTCGAATAAATATCGAATTATTCGAGTAAATATCGAATTATTCGAATAAATAGCGAATTATTCGAATAAATGTCGAATTTATTCGATTACTTTTTATTCAATATATTGAATAAATTTATTCGAAAAATAATTTATTCGATATATCGAATAACTTTTATTCTAATATCGTTATTCGATATATTCTTCGAATTACACGAACAAGTACCAAATCATTTGAATACATATCGAAAAGTATGCAAATCGTATTACCTAAAAATAAGTACTAGTGCTAACACTTTTTTCAGAAGAATCATCAGGAAAATGTTGCATAAAAATTAATTTATTGGAGAAAAATTACAATTCAATAAAGGAGAAAAAACTTTGAAATGAATGCGCAAGTTTCATATCACTATTTTTGTTTGGATTATTATATAATTTTCAACAATATTAACAATTTTACATTATATACCTAGATAAAGTCTTTATTCATCGCAAAAAAAAAAAGAATTCTTCGGCGTGTTCCAAAGTTAGCGATGGAGTCGATCACAACAGATCCACCGCGACTAAAAACCCTTTCTGAAGGAACACTTGTACCTTGCACACATAAATAGCGGGTGGCTAAATGAGCTAAATTTTTTGTTTGGGTTTTCATTCTGTGGGATTTTATACGAATAGTAGTTTTATTCAAACGGATAAGCATTTATTCGAATAAATTTAGTCGAATTATCGAATAAATAATTCTTCGAATAATTTTGTATTCGATAGTTCGAATACATTTATTCGAATAATTTCTTATTCGATTATTCAAATAAATTCATTCGAATAATTATTTAATCGATATATCGAATAAATTCATTCGAACGAATATTTATTCGATATATCGAATAACTGTTATTCTAATATTGTTATTCGATATATCGAATTATTCGATATATTATTCGAATTATCAATA